>CATIWK010104649.1:0-19647 GCA_949634005.1 Mallotus japonicus
TAAAAAAATTAAAAAGATATTTTCTACAAATTACACACTAATGTTCATCAATATTTTGTGAATGAAAATAAAATAAAAAAATTACAAAATAGCTCAGGGTAAAATTGCCACCTAGCATTATTTGTCCTAGATTAAGTCAAATTTAAGGGAAGTAAATGTAATTTGTTATTATTTTTCATTTTTTCATTTTTTGAAGTGATGGGAAGTTACCGTTAGCCTGCCCAACTATAGAAATCAAATTAAAAAGTGGCAGCCCTCTTTCTGAAGTTGGAGACTTGGAGTTGAAGTTGGAAGAGAGTTTAATTGATGAAATTTACAAACATTGGTGATAAACAACTACTCCATAAAATGGGAAACAAATTAAATCTGTATCACATCAGTAAAATTTTCCTACTTCTTTCAGGATTAATCCTTTTCAGTTTTGGATTCAATTTATTACTTGGATTGGGATCAACGCTCCTATTCCTCTCTAAACCATAAACACCATACTACCTACACCCTTTACTAATTGACAACACAACACCACCCGTACATCTCAATTCCCCCTAATGAAGAAGCAATTTCTTGATTTTTTTTCCACTTTATTAAATGCCAAACAAATTAAATCCCTATCATATCCGTAAATTAATTGCCTAATTCTATCAGGAATCCTTTCCACCGTGGGATTCAACTTATTACTTGCGATCAAAGCTACCATAAGAACCCATATTGCTACTTCTCCTCTATAAACCCTACAAACCATACACAAAACACACTCCCAATACTGCTTACAACATTACCAAAAGCAATAACACCTTTACATCTCTATTCCCACTAATGGAGAAGCAACTTCTTGATTTTTTCAACGTTGCAATCACCTCCACATCATCAGCCACCCCTCATCATCATTCTAAATGTCTCTCCGCTTTGTCTCGTCTCCACCGTTTCCCTGTTTCTGTCTCCCTTATCATCGACCTCATGCCCTCCGTTGATGTTCTCAAAGGCCTTCGCACTCTCACTAACCATCCTAATCACTCCATCAGCCAACTTTCTTCGCTTGTCTTTACGACTTGGAGGAAAAAACTTCTCAAGGAATTTGCTCGGTGTGACAAAGCTGCTCTTCAAGCCAAGAATAAGGGCAATCCTCTCAAGATCATCATCAAGCTTCCCAAGTCAAAGCTGCCTAATCCTGATGATCATCAGCCCCATAATCTTCAAAACAAGAACCCTTCTTTCATCGCTAAAAATAACAACAAACAGACTGATCCTGATCAAAAGCCATTCCTGAAAGCAAGTTCTGCACCGCCCAAGAGCCGCAACTCCAAAGAAGACCTTTTTCATCATCAAAAACCATCGCTGAAACCTGATTCTGCACTGCCCAAGAGTGGAAACCTGCTGCCCAGGGACAACATACGGGAGCAAATTTATCAAGCCTTGTCCATGGTGTTTAAGGAATCTCAGGATGACGCTGACATAAAGGACCAATTACAGGCCTGCGACCCTGTCCGAATTGCTGCTTCTCTTGAGTCTGCTCTCTTCCGCAAATGGGGAATTTCTAATACTAGCTGCCGCGCCAAGTACCGATCACTGTTATTCAACATTAAAGATGCTAAAAATCCTGATTTTCGGAGGAAGATACTTCTGGGGAAGATAAAACCAGAGGCTGTGGCAGAGATGAATGCGTCGGAAATGGCGAGTGATGAGATGCAGCACAAGAACAACGCCGTAATAGCAAGATCTTTGTGGAAGTGCACTGTGGATCGCAACCAGGAAGGCACAACTGACCAATTCAGATGTGGCAAGTGTGGTGAATCCAAGACCATCTACCATCAGATGCAAACAAGGAGCGCTGATGAGCCTATGACAACTTATGTTACCTGCACTGTTTGTGACAACCGTTGGAAGTTTTGTTAGGATCAAGTAGTGCTATCTGACCTTCCAATTTAATAGCTAGCTTTTTTCAAGCTTTTGGTTCACATTTTGTATTCTATGATTAGTACCCTTTTCAGTGAGAATGATCAGAATTCAGATGTAATTCAATTGTGCCATTAATGATAAAGATTTCCTACTCAAAAGTTCAATCTTTGTTTATGTATAATTACTCTAATGAATTTAGCTTCAGTATTTTTATAATGAAACCATTATCCTTTTTCTATGAAATTCTCAGGATGTGAACCTCTTAACTTATCTGCAGAAAAAATAACTCATCCTGAGACTTGATTATTGTTAATCAGAGCAACATTGAGGCAAGACCTTATGCAGACATTAGTAATTACGGATATTTTTCTAAAATATTGGTTTTCTGGTCTATAGATTTTGATTTATTGATTTCTATGCCTATGGATTCAGAATCCCCTGTCATTGAAGCAAGAGGAAATGCCATCACGCAGCAACAATATTGGAGATGATATAAGCTACATATTAGTTCAATTGGAGATGATGCTGAATTGTACAAAGTTGCAATAGAAGAAAATCCGTACCTTGAAGAAATATGCAAAAAGTCAAGACATTCAAGTAAAACAACATAATTCTCAAATCTATATTCAACTTCGCTGCTCGCCTCCATTCAAAATCTTTGATCCTGATGTTACAGATGGTGGCATTGGAAAGGGGTTGTTTCATTAAGGTAATTAATTCATTGTCAGAATGTTTAGCAAATGCCTTGTGAATGTTCTGGCCAAGGATAATCTTTTTTATACTCTATCTTGTCCATGCATTGCCGAAATTTTGCTTGTATCTTGTCATGAATTATAGTAGACATTGATAAAAGTTTACCAGTAAACACTAAACTTTCTCATCATGACAAGGAGCGCTGATGAGCCTATGACAACTTATGTTACCTGCACTGTTTGTGACAACCGCTGGAAGTTTTGTTAGGATCAAGTAGTGCTATCTGACCTTCCAATTTAATAGCTGATATTTTTGGCTAGTTTTCTTGGATGCATCAATTTAAGAATGCTGTGTAGAATCTGAGATTTTGACAATAGCAATTATATATACTTTCACTGCAACTCTGTATATTGGTTCAATTTTTTTTATCTGATCATGCTTTTTGATTCAAGTGTGTTGTGATCAATGCCCTTTTGATAATAATGTTGATCAGAAGCTACTTTAAATTAAAAGCTTCATCTTTAATTTGTTTGCTACAGAGTCCAGGTTCCATCAGCGGCAGAGTTTTTATAGCCAAAATTTCAGGATTCATCAGGATATAAACTCACCAGTAAGAATTAAAACTTATAGCCAATTTTAAGGTACTTAATCATTGCTCTGGAAGAAGACATTAATTTCATTTGTTTGACGTTGATAGTCTGGTAGTTTTGATGCTAGTCATGTTTAGAATTACTGTAACTGTAACTCACATGAAAGCTTGCCATTGAACAGCGCATCATAACAGTTTCTCTGAAAATTCCGTGGAGATGCAAACCTTTTAACTAATCTGCAGAATAAATAGTTCACTTGCTATTTATCATGCTAATTCAGGATTTTATGTCCATCACCTATGCCACCTTAATAAACTCAGTATGCCCCAAGGTGCTGCTACATGCATCTTCAAGTTTTTTACTCAGTATGCCCCAATGTGCTGCTACATGCATCCTGAAGGTTTTTTTTTTTATTTTTTTATTATTATAATTATTATTATTATTATTTTTTAAATAATTAATAGAGATGGTTAATTCCCAACACTACAAGGGAGAGAGAGGGGATGGGGCTTCGAACCCTACTCTTCTCAACAGGATGATGCATTTTTTGCCATTTGAACTACTTGTCGTATCTTGAAGTTATATAACGTGTTATAAAATTTAAATTTAGTTAACTTGTTATATAAATAAATAAATTTAGTTTTTTCTTAAAAAATAGTAACTAATGAAAATTAAATATTCTTTTTAGTTTCATATATTACTAGTACCATTACAATTAAATCTAATAATACAGAGCCAAATTCATATTATTTCACTAATTAATAATTTTTATTCGTTTTATTTTACAAAATTTTTACTTTACATACATTTTCTTTTTTCTTTTTTTTTTTAAAAAAGAGTATAGTAAAACAATAATAATATTTTTATAAATATATAAATATAAAATATTTCATATTAAATGAAAAGAATATCAAGTAAAAATATTTTATAAGATTTATTGTAAAAAAAGAAAAGCCATACAACATGTTACACCATGCATACGATTCCGTTATGTTGTTATATCTAAAAATTTTTTCCACAAGTATATAACATTTTTTTCTTTCTTTATGGTAGTTTTTTTATTGATGAAAATAAAGTAATAAAACTATACTTAGAAAATTATACTTTATTTTTAGAATAAATCTAAATCATAGGTTAAAAAAATGCTACCAAAAATAGAGAGGAACAATGCAATTAAAATTTAATAAAAAAAAACTGTTAGTCAATTTCAAAAAGGGTAGAGATTTTTGCACTCCCTTCATTTATAAATACACTCCATTTGAATCTTTATATTAGATATAATGACTTTAGTACCATTCAAGGGTAATTTTTACTCACGATACCCAGGTTGTGCCCAAGGTTTCACCATGGTACCTAACTTTCAAAACGTAATAGAAAACCGTTTGAACTTTGGTTCAATTTCCAATAAAGTGTCCAGACCGCTTTTATGAGCTAAGATGCTGATGTGTGTGGTGCTTAGGTGGTCACTGATGTGGTTGGAAAGCGACACGCTGGTCCAACCATATGTGACATGTCAGTGCACAGTGCCACATCATCAAAAGCCACATCAGACCTAATTTTTTAATTTTTTCCCACTCCCCCCATCTCTCTCTCTGTCTCTCACTCGACCCCCTTCTAACGTCTCCATCTCTAAGTATTTCAATCTCAGCTCTGTCTCTCTTTCTCATCTACAAGATTGGAAAAAAAAATTGAAGTTCTTGAATCGATTTCGCAGTGCCATTTTTCATTCTCATCTCATCATCTCCATTCATCTATGCTTTTATGTAGGTCATTGCTCGAATGAGGGTTTAGTGTGCAGGTAAGCTCTCGTCATTTGCATGTGAAAGAAAGTTCTAATTTTTTTCAATGCATGTTGCATTTGTGTTAAGATCTACCTCTGACAGATGTTTCTTAAACTATTACAGAAAATGAGGTAAAGGTTTAGTGGTCCTGGGTCATTGACAGTGCAAAAACGAAGCTTTTTGGTGGGTCCACATGTGAAGATGTCGACTTTGAAGGAAGGTAAAGTTGAACACTTGGATTTGAATAATGCAATTTTGTTGTACATTGTGGTAAAACCCTAATTTTTATAACATAAAATATTACTTGGGTTTGTGAACTATGGGTGAATAGGAAGGAAAAAACAGTAATATAAGTTGAGTTTCAAAAAAAAAAAAACAGTAATATAAGTTATTTTTTTTCTTGTTACTTTAATATATGTGAGTGTAATTGAAAATGACATTAAACCATGTTATTTTTACAGTTCCAATATAGGTAGATGAATTTTGGGTGAAGCATGAGTATTTTGAGGTTGACATAATTTCTTTGGTTAAACTTGATCTTTAGGCATCAACTATAAGTACTGAAGGAGAAGTCCAATTCTATTGGAGAGAAGCAAATAAGGACTTTAATTCAGGGAGGAAACTATTAGAAAATGATGCCTCTGTACATGAAATGGCATTAATTGGTCTTGAGGTTGGGGAGATAGATGTGTATGTCAGACATTTAAGTGAAGAAGAGGTTGAAGAAGCATGCAATCATGTCAAGAAAGGTGATGTAGTTATTGAAGAGATAGTAGAAGACAATGACAATGAAGCTAATGTTAGGAAGAGTGGAGTTAAAGCTGGAAGGTCATACAAAGTTAGTGAAGCAAGAGTTAGTGGAGATGTGTACTTGGGTGATGGTTTGCTGTCCATTGAAGGACCACCTGTGGAAGAAGTTAATGAAAATGAAAATTATGGTGATATGGAAGATATTGGAGGAGAAAATGCAAGTGTTCATGAAGATGGAGTTGTAGATAATGATGATGCTATTGGGGAAGCAGACATTGAACAATCTGAACAAGAAAGAATAAATAATTTTTTTGATCCTGAGTACGATATAGTCAATGGTGATGAGGATCTGATTTCAGTTCTTGTAGAGACTTGACAACTGAGGGTTGGGAGTAATGCAAGAGCTGGCCAAAAAGAGGCTCAAGTAGGGGGTCAGGAGGGTCAAGAGCAGACAGAGGTTAAGGGGTAGACAGAGGCTCAAGAGCAGCCTGCTAATCATGTTGAGCAGCCAGAGGTTGATGCAGGGGAAGCTCAGGTTGAACAACTAGAACAGGGAGCTAGAAGTCATATGGGTGGAAGACCAAGAAAAGGTGGGCTTGGAATCAGGTCTGGTGGTGTAGCTGCAACTGTTAGGGTTCATGATAATGAAGTGGAATTAGAGTATGAGACTAATGAGGAGCTGAATACTGCCTCAGAGTCTGAAGGTGAACAACTGGGACATAAGTCAAAGAAAAAGAGATTTTCAAGTTTCAATGTTGATAAAGACATAAATGACCCACACTTTGTCATTGGGATGCTATTTAGGAATAAAGAAGAATTTAAAGAAGCCTGCAAACACTGGGGCATTAAGCATAGGTACCAGGTACACTTTTCAACAAATACTAAGGTTAAGGTTAGATATGAATGTTACAGTAAATATGGTTTTTGGATTTATGCTTGCAAGATGAACAAGCATGATGAATCCGACAAGACATTTCAGCTTAGGACCTTCAATTTGAAGCACAAGTGTGCTAAAAAACATAAGAACTTTTATGTGTCATTAACTTTGCTTGCTCAAAAGTACATTGAAGAGTTTAGAGTTGATCCTACTTGGAAAATTGATAGCTTTATTGAAAGAGTTAAAAAGGATATGAAGTACACAATTACAAAAATAATGGCATGGAGAGCAAGGGATCATGCATTGAAGGCAATCAATGGAGATGAGAATGAGCAATATGGGCTGTTTCATGCATACAGAAAAGAGATTTTGAGAACTAATCCAGGAAGCACTGTTGAATTCAGAGAGCCAAAAGGCCCATTTGCTGGAATATATGTTTGTATAAATGGATTAAAAAGGCTTTCAAAGCTGGTTGCAGGCCCCTCATTTTCTTAGATGATTATTGGTTAAAAGGCACTTATGGGGGCCAGTTGCTTGCTGCAATAGGGGTAGACCCAAATGAATGCATTTTCCTAATTTCCTGGGCTGTTGTGAAGACAGAAAACACAGACACATGGACATGGTTTCTAGAGCTTCTAAAAAAATGACCTAGAGATGTATAACTCTAACCATTGGGTGTTTATGTCTAATAGAAAAAAGGTAAGTTACATATCTTTTATATTTAATTTTTTATATTTTTTTCCTTCTTATTTGATAGCCTTATTTCAAATGTGCATGGTCTTATTTGAGTTGTGTCCGAGCTATTCCCAAACTCTGAACGCAGTTCTGTGTTAGACATATGTGGACAAACTTGAGTGGGAAGTTTAGGACAAGCACTACAACACAACTCAAGGAATTAAAAGATTTTATTTGGAATGTAGCAAGGTCCATTTACCATGTGAGGTTGGAACATTGGTTAGAGGAGATTAAGAAGAAGTATCTAAATGCAAAGGAGTGGTTAAATGACAGGCCTTGTGAGCAGTGGAGCAGAGCCTGTTTTAGCAAAATAGCAAAATGTGATATCTTGTTGAACAACCTCATCGAGTGCTTTAACAAGTATGTGTTAACAGCTAGAGTGAAGCCAATAATTACCATGTTAGAGATTATCAGATCTCAACTGATGAAGTGATTGAATACGAAGCAAATGTTGGCCAAGAAGTTTAAGGGTGATATATGCCCAAAAATTAAGAAAAAGCTAGCTGTTAATAAGGAGCCCTCCTATAATTACCAAGATGAGTTTACAGGTTCTCCAAAAGTGCAGGTAATTGGACCAGATGGTCAATTTGTGGTGAACATGGAGATGAGAACTTGTGCATGCAGGAGGTAGGACCTCACAGGCATCCCATGTCATCATGCTTGTGCATGCATTATTAAAAATAATGAACAACCTGAGAAGTACGTTGATACTTGTTACTCTTACAAGGTGTATGCTAATGTTGTTAACCCTACAAATGGGCCAAATTTGTGGGAAAAGTTTAAAAATCCACCTGGGATTATTATTGCTCCATCTCTTGTCAACACAAAAGAGGACCAAGAGTTACAGCATGACGAAAGGAAGCAGTGGAACAAGGGAAGCAGAAAGAAAAGAAAAAGAAGTTAAAGTAAAGAATGAAATTGACTGGAGTTGTCACAATCAAGTGTAGTGTATGTGGACAGTTAGACCATAACAAAAGACACCATAATGTAAGTGGGGTTGTTGTTATATGCTGTTTTGGATTTTTATGTTAATGTTGCTATTATTTTCTGTTGTTTCCTTTGTTGTTGTAGCCCTCAAAGAAGACAACAGAAGTTGCTAGTGGGGCTGCATGTGACATTCCATCATCAACACCAATCACTGTTTAGTGGATGATGGATGTGAGTTTCAAATTATATATAGTTCACTTTAATATTTAAATTTTTGTTGGCAGTTAATATTATTATTTTTTTTGTGACATGCAGGGAACTAGTAACATTTGCTCAGCTCAAGGAACAACCAATTCTCCGTTTCCCTTTGAAATGGCTGATGTGAGTTATGGCTGTATTGGTTATATTTTAATTGAGCATTTCAAAGTGTGTTTTTGTCTCAGTTATGTTTTACAATTATCTTTGGTTCATTGTTGTGCTTATTTTATTATCAGAGGAGCACATATGCCCAACCATCTCAATAAAGCACAGCTGCCCAAGAATCTCAGCTTACCAAGACTCTCAAAGAAGCTCAGCTTACCAAGACTCTCAGAGGAGTACAATGACTATTCTAGATGGATTGTAAAATGCTGCTTCCAGCACATCTGCACAGCAAATAAATCAAACAAAAAGGGGCAGGCCAGCAGGAACAGTTGTACCTTCACGATACATGCAACAGATGAAGAAGTCTAAGCAATAAATAGGGAGGATACTGAGTTTTTTTTATTTAGTTTTGGATGTTACCTATTGTATTTTGGCATACTGAATGGGTTTTTTGGTTGATGCTTCATTAAACAGCATCATTTTATGTTTCAAAGTTGAAACCAAGCTATGTTTATTGGTTTCAAAGTTGAAACATTAGCAGTCTAATAGGTTATAGTTAACTGCTGCTCAAATAACTTTTTTGGCCAAAACTGACAAACCTCTTATAATGTACAACTTCTACTTAAGCTTAAATATATATTTTTGTCTAAACAACTTAGCAAATGGTGCAACATTTGCTCTGTCTTTTTTATTTCTGCTTATTTATCTATGGATTTATGTTTCAGGTACACTTTTGACAACTTGCATCATTCACTTTGGTTTGCATAAATTCAGAGACAAATGTATTCTTGCATTGAACTGAAAATTTCTTTTACAGTTCATGGACATAATACATTTGCACTAGTGCAACAAAATACATAACAACTTTATCTATTAACCTTACACCAACACCAACACAATACACTTAATACAATATCATGTACATCATCCTACAACAACACCAGACAACAAGAAGGAAACACAGAACCCACTTCATTCTTGACATATTGACCTTCTTCCTTTCTGCCTCTTTTTTCTCTTTCTCCAACCTGTCAATCTTTCTTAACAGCCCAACTATAACAATTCTTGATCTTGCATGCACAGGAGGATCAACCCATTGAAAGAAGTTACATTGGTGATTCTGTGACATTCAACGACATTATGAAACCATCAGCAATATATTATTACCATTACAAATATAACTCCTTCACGTCTCTTTACTTGAATATTTCGGCATCCAAAAAACTTCCTTCATGGATTGGAGTTCGTCCATGAGCTTCTCAAGGCTGCTTCAACTTGGCAAACATAATTAGGTATTCCAAAGTCCATCTCCATGTAGCTTTTCTCCTAAATTTCTTCCTTTCAAGTAATTGATGGTTTGAAATTTTTTTTGTTGAACAGTTAGGTTAACCAAAGAAATATGCTTGCTTAAAGAAATTTGGGATTTTCAGTTTAAAAAGATCAGACACTTTTCATTATCCCCTATAAACCCTAATGACAATTGAAAGAAATTTTTTTTATTTCATTTTGTATGAAACGAGAGAATATGAGTGAGGGAGAGAATGACTTTAGTGAGCTGAGGTAAAAAAAATGGTGAGTGACAGTAAGGGTCGAGCGAGCGAGAGAGAGAGAGCTAGGGGAAAGTGGGGAAAAAATAAAAAAAATAAGGTCTGATGTGGCTTTTGATGAGGTGGCACTGTGCACTGACATGTCACACACGGTTGGACCAGCGTGTCGCTTTCCAGCCACATCAACGACCACCTATGCACCACATCAGCATCTTAACTCATAAAAGCGGTCTGGACACTTTATTGGAAATTGAACCAAAGTTCAGACATTTTTCTGTTACGTTTTGAAAGTTAGGTACCATAGTGAAACCTTGGGCAAAACCTGGATAACGTGAGTGAAAATTACGCTACAATTCACTAAAAAATTATATTTCTATAAACTTAATTAATATTTGTAAAATATTTCTTTTAATTATTTTATTTTATATTAATTTTACACTACATGTAATATTTTTAGTATCATATTCTACCATTTTATTAATAAAATTTAATAAAAACTTAAAATTAAATTCACAATTAAAATTTTCTTAGGTTGCATAATACTATTTTATTAAAAAATTTAATAGAAAACTTAAAATTAAATGCACCATTTAAATTTTTTTTTACCATGTATAAACACTTAAACGTTAATACAATTAAAAAAATTGAAAATTAATATTTTACAACTAAATTCCTAAAGAATTATAACTATTTTTAATAAAATTTTAGTAATTTAAGTTGAACAAAAAAATAAATTAATATGATAAATTAATAAAATTATAAATAACTCTTATTTGCATTCAAGTTATTAATTTTGACCCTGTATATATAATTAAGTTAGTATTGATTGTTGTGAAAAATGCACTTTTCATTAAGGGTGAGCAAAACCCGACTGCCAAATTTTTCCGATCGGAACCGAACTGATCGGAGTCGGGTCGGTTGTTATTTTTATAAATTTATAAATTTTCAGTTCCGACCGAACCCGACCAAATAACCGAAAATTACCGTTAATAGATATATTTTTACAAGCATATTTGAACAATACGACACGTATAGCACATTAGTGAGGCATCTGTGAAACTTATAGTAACTCAAAAATGTCATTGTTGAGACTCGAACCAACGCCTCCAGCAAAGAAATGAAGCATTAGTTCCACTTGGCCAATAAACATTTTGTTATTTTTTGTTTTATTTATTTGTTTTTTTATATTTTCGGTTAACCCGAAAACCCGACCAAAAACTTTCAGTTCAGTTCGATTTTGAATTTTTGAAAAAATCAAAAACCTGATCCGCCCGAACCCGCTAGTTTCTCACCCCTACTTTTCATAATTAGCAAATATAACTTAATTGATGATATAAAATTTAATTTTCAAATAAAAAGGAGTAACCGTGTTAGTGCGGTTAAAATCAAGGGCAAAAATGTAATTGTGCTGAAATGTTGGTTGACCTGTAGAAAGAGAGGCGAAAAACAGAATATCTTTATTATTTTCTCTCCCACTTTCCCGCCTCTCTCTCTCTCACCAAGAAAAGAAAGTGGAGAATTAATATCGCCTACAATGGTGCAATTCAATGGCTATTAATTGATTGAAACCCTTTTTTGTATTTTTTGGTTTGAAACCATTGATACCCATTTTTCTTCTTTTTCGGTTTGTCTTGTTTCTTGTTTCTCTTGATCAACAAAAATATCAAAGTCATTGACTTATATTCACTTCTTCACTTTCTTGGAAATTTCCCAATTTCTTGGAGAAAAAAGAAGTCTTTCTTCTCTGCATGTTTTCATATTTTCATTGGTCTCAAAAGACCCAGTTATATAGATAGTTTTGCAATTCTGATTAGTGTTTGGTTACTGAGAATATAATCCACTGATGCCTGTTGCTGGTTATGGAATTGTTGTTGCCTAGAACTATCAAATGGATACCCACGATACCAGCAACGATCCACCCATTCCTAGAATCCATTCTCACATTGAGGTTCTGTTAATTACTTTTTTTTTTCATGTGAATTGGTTAAATTTAGGAGGCTTTAATGTGTTTGTATGTGTTTTTTTTTTTCTTGAGATTTGATATTTGGTAAATGGGTTTTGCTCTTAATAGATGGAATCATTAGAGGATAAAGCTGTTCTTCAGTTTGAGGATGAGACCCAAGTTAAAGACTCAATTGGCAGCAAGAAACAATCTTTTGATGTTTCTGACAAAGGGTCTCTATCTACTTTAGATTTTAGCACTAGTTTTAATTTGCCAAGAAATAGTATTCTTGATAGCATCAAGATTGTGGTATTCTCTGCTAAAATCAACATACTTGCGCCTTTTGGTCCTTTAGCAATCTTGGTTGATAGAATTTCTGGCAATCATGTGAGTTAGCCTTTTATGTTGTTTGTGTTTTCTCCTGATTTCATACATACATACATACATATATACATACATATATATACATACATATATATATATATATGTATAATTTGTCTAACAATTGGACTTGCTTTGTTCGTTATTTGTTTTTCTGTTTCAGGGTTGGGTTTTTCTTTTCAGTTTGTTGGGAATTATTCCTATGGCTGAGCGTCTAGGGTTTGCCACAGAGTAAGGTTTCATTCATTGTGCATTTCTTTCTTTTTGATTCAGGACTTCTTTTAATCCAGTTACATTTTCTTAAATAACTTCAGTGCACAAGTGTTATAAATGTCATCTTATATTGTATTGCACCTAAATGTCAACTTGCATTCTATTATAGCATTTCTTGGTTGAATAGTACCTAATGCAGAATTGGCTTGCTTTTTATGCAGGCAGCTGGCTTTCTATACTGGGCCTACAGGTATATATTTCTTAAGGATTGAATTTCATGAAGAAAAGTGTATTTTATTGTACTTGTAAAGTAGCTGTAGAAGTTACCAATCAAGTTGTTAGCTTGATGTGTTTATTTTATTTATTTATTTTTAACATGTTTAAGTGTTTTGTTTCCTCCTCCTAATTGATAATGTCCTTATATGAACTTTGCAGTTGGAGGTCTATTAAATGCTACATTTGGAAATGCAACAGAACTTATAATATCAATTTATGCATTGAAAAGGGGGATGATACGTGTTGTTCAACAGTCATTACTAGGATCGATCTTGTCGAATATGTTGCTAGTGCTTGGATGTGCATTCTTCAGTGGTGGACTTGTGATTGCTGGAAGGGAACAGGTGTTTAACAAGGTATATTCACCTCAGAAGAGGACTTTGTCTTCTTTACTATTTCTACCTGCCTTTTTGCAGTCTTGATAAATTAGCTGACATGATCTTTTATACTGTTCAATCCTCATTTTCAGGGAACTGCCTCTGTGAATTCTAGTTTGCTGTTGATGGCAGTCATGGGCCTTCTATTCCCTGCTGTACTCCACTCTACGCACACAGAATTAAATTTCGGAAAGTCTGAGTTGGCACTTTCAAGGTTTAGTAGTTGTGTAATGCTGGTTGCATATGCTGCATTTCTATATTTTCAGCTGAAGAGCCAGAAAAATCTTTACGTCCCAGTAGATGAGGTTAGTTTTTTATTGTTCTGGAGAAAGTAGCCAACTGTGTTTGCGTGCAATATTCCCATATAGAATTCAGCATCAGATGAGCTATCCCACCACATTTTCATTTTCCAGATATGAACAAGCTAACATGTTCTCATCCCTGGAGATAAATATCAATATTTGAGTGTATGATTGTAAGCAGAATGTGACAGTGTAATTAGTGCACTTTCTGTTATCTATCAGCTCATCTCTCTTGAACTCGATCTATTATCTACTTGACATATGCATATTCGCTTTTCTTTGATCTGATGATATTGTATTCATGGCCTGAATTCAGAGAGATGGTCAAACTTGGAATCCAGATGAAGAAGAAGCTCCTGAGATCTCAAAATGGGAAGCTATTATATGGCTTTTTATTCTGACCATATGGATATCAGTCCTCTCAGAATATTTAGTTGGTGCCATAGAGGTAATTTTGTTCTGTAATTGGAAAATGATCTTTTGCACATCTCTTTTGTATCTTTCACCACAACAACGACAAGGGCAATTGTCAAGCTTCTGTTTTGACACTTTCTCTTGTTAAAGAAAAAGTTTTAAAAATTTTATTCAAACAGTAAAGTAATTTCTTTTTCCTTTCACTTGTCAGAACTGTGCATAGTTCTTATTGATCAAATCTTAGAAGATATAAAGTTCTTAGTTTATGTTTGCTAAGTTTATGTGTTTAATGAATATTCTTTTTCTCGAATTCTTTTTTTCCCGCATATTCGTAAACAATAAAACAATGCTATATGTTTTCAGGGGGCATCTAATGAATGGAAAATACCAATAGCATTCATAAGTGTTATCCTGCTCCCCATTGTTGGAAATGCGGCAGAACATGCAGGTGCTATTATGTTTGCCATGAAAGACAAGCTTGTAAGTGTCCTTATACTGCAAATGACATGCATTTTCTGTATATGGCTGATCAGCTCTGCACCCCACCCCAACCTCCATTAAAAAGAAAAAATCAGTCTTTTCTAATTCAATCAATCTTATGCAGGACATCTCTCTGGGAGTGGCAATAGGTTCATCAACACAAATATCTATGTTTGGGGTGAGTACCCAGAAGCTGTAAATTTTTGTAGGCTAACATTTCATCCAAATCTTGACCTGTAGATAGACCTTTGTATTCAAGAATCACATCTGAATGTATGCGTTTCTTGAACTTGCCTTTTGTGTCAATATCTAAATTCTATGTTTTTAAGTCTGAACAAAATACATCAAAGAGAATTGGCAATCATAATTAGTGGACTTGAATTGGGCTATGGCAAAAGGAAACAATTTTTATTTGTTTGAAAACTTTCTGGAGCATTTACCTTCCATTTTCACCATTTTAGAGTATTTGCCTTCTGATTCCTTTTCTTTCAATTGAGGGGCTGCAGATACCCTTCCTGGTGGTTGTTGGGTGGATCATTGGGCGTCCCATGGACTTGAATTTTCAACTTTTTGAGACAGCAACACTTTTTATGACAGTTCTGGTGGTAGCCTTCATGTTGCAGGTCAGTTATAGAGTTCACTTCACAGGAGGGCATGTGTCTTGGATTATTCTGCAGATATAATTCACATTATTACATGCACCATGCTTTGTTTTTCATGGACTTAATTCACACTTTGCAGGAGGGAACTTCTAATTACTTTAAAGGATTAATGCTCATACTCTGCTACCTAATAGTTGCTGCAAGTTTCTTTGTACATATGGACCCTTCTTCAATAGGTACCCCCTCTCACTACTTGCAAACTATTTTTCTCCAACTTATTTGATAATTTAGGAGTGAGCATCAGTCGGTTCGGTTAAAAATCAAACTGAACTGCTACTAACTGAATTATTGAAATATTTATATCCTTAATGATTTTATTTTTTAAAATTCTTAATGTTTATACATCTAATTTTCCTTGTACATATGGTGCTCACCCCTAGTGATATCCTTGCATGAATTCAGACCTTCATGTGACTATACAAATATATGTAGACACACCCCACTTGAGCTTTTTTATACAATTAACACCATTCCATACATGTAATGATTCTGCAGCTGATCGACCAAAACCTAGAGATTAAAGAAAATGGAGAAGGACTAATCAGGAGATGTTTATTTGTAGTTTCATAGAGGAGCTCTATATGAACAATTCATATTCTAGCAGGAGTTTCTGCTGAAGCTATCCTGAGAGCTTCAGAGTCCCTCTCTTCTCTGCAAAATTAATGCATTTGCAGCTTCAAGATCATTAATTGTATTTGATACGGCAGCTGATAATGGCACAAAGGACACGGTTAGATATAGGCTATATAGCTTGCAATTTTACAAATTTAGAGTGTAGGATTAATAGTGGAGCTCAACAAATGTATTCTTTTCACTAACCCCCTTATATATTTTATTGTGTGTGTAATGTGTATCCATTTTTCCTTTGGTTGAACATCCCATTATACTATAGATGCAATGTTTAAATTTGAAGAAACAATACCTCAAAAAAAAAAAAAATGAAGAAACAATGTTTAAGAGACTATTTTATTTTATTCTATGTGCAAAGGATTAAATATTGGGATAATTGTATTTATGGTGTCTCAACTTTTTGATTTCTGCTATTTTGGTGTCTAAAATTTTTTTTGTTCAATCAAGTTGTTGAACTTTAGAATTTATAGTCAGTGTGGTGTTTTTCTCAGATTTTCCATATCGGAGTGCTGAGATATAAGTGGAACCCATTTTCCACCTAGTCAAATGCCACATAAAAAAAAAAAAGTCAAAAAGATAAAGCTAACCCAAACATGACAAACGAAAAAGACAATATTACCATTGCAAAAGAAAAGGAAAGAGAAAAATAAAGCAGGGATTTCTTCTTTTTCTTCCTCATCTTCTTCTCCAGATTCGTTGCCTCGGTTACTATTATCATTGCAAAATCAGCTGCAAATTTCAGTTCCTCCACTCCTCATGTGTCGTCCTCGACCTTTGCACTGCTCCTGAAGGTTGGATGCAGGTGGTAGTGCAGCGTATTCCAATTAGCAACCTTGTTCTCAGCATCGATTTAGTAAAAATCATGCCTATTCATGGACCGATTTTGTTGAAGAGGATATACGAAAGCTACGGTTAATAAAATAGGGGAAAATGGAGTTAAAGCTTTTGATTTTAGTTGTTAATGTTCGCTTGATGGCAGTATTGCTTTTAACACCAGCCTTTTCCTTCTCCCTCTTCTCTAATGGCTCAACATTGCTTATACATGTTTTGATGGCTCTATAATCCCATATAGTTTGGCTGGTTCACGAATTTTACTTTTTCAAGTAAGATTCCATCTGATTTGTATTAATTGTCAAACTTGGTATCACTTAATCTTCCTTACAATGATGTGGCGTTCAATGACAACATTAATAGTTTTGAAAAGCTTTTAGCAAACTTGACAAAACTGATTGAATTGGATCTGAGTGCGGTGAATATTGCATTGTCTTCTCCCAAGTCTTTGTTTAACCCATCTTCTTTGATGAAATCACTTTGTCTCTTTCGTTTCTGTTCAAGGAAATTTCCTTGATGATTTTATACTAAGGTTTTATTTTTGCTAATAATGCATCGTTGTAGCTGAGTTTTGTTATTGTTATCGCATCATTATTATTATTGTGGTGTAGTAATGGTGGTAGTGATAAGGATGGTGGCAACAACGGTGAGCAGTAGCAACAGTGCAAAATTTGTGAAGATGACATAGATGGTTTTTAATATAAGATTTGTATTTTTATTTTTTGATGAGATTTATTGCAAATAACAATGGTGGTTTATATGGTGGCCAAAGAAGTATGATAATACATATGGTGGTTGGCACTGTGGGTGAAAGAGAGGGTACATGTGAGAGGAAAAATGAAGTTGCAGGGACCTAAATTATAAAATTATAGGGGTTTATATGTAGTTTAGTTATGGCATTTTAGTCGATTTACATTATTTGCATATCTGGACAGCGATGTGGCAATACACCTATACAATAAGATATTAAACCTAGTGGATGAGCAAGGTAAAATATAAATCATTCTAAACATAGTAACTTTTAGAAAACCAGTGCTCTCTAGGAAAAGTGATTCCTAGTAGAGAAAAGTTATCTAGTTTTTTCACAAGCTTTAGTATCGTGATATATCTTTCAAATATCTTTTTCAGATTAACTCATTCTGTGTTTTTCTTGTTTCGATTCGTCTTTCTTTCGTTCTTACCCGAGCTATATTCGTTCATATTTATCTGTCTTGCTAGTTGTTTCTATGTCTATTCAGAGCAGGCGTCCTTCAATGGCAGCTAGCAGCAGTAGAAATTCAGGGGTGCCAATCATCGAACAATGTATGGATAAGGAAGTTGATCTAGATGCTGGTGAAATGGTGGCCTTAGAATTGACAGAATCTCCAGATAAAAACATTCACCGGCAGAAAGAAACTCTAATGGGAAAGATTTACTCTCAAAAAATCCACACAGCTGCTATGGTATCTCAATCCATAGGACAAATGTGGATAACACCTAACCCAGTTCAAGTTAAGGCCTTAACCATGCAAAATGTTTTCCTTTTCAAATTCAAGTCCGAGAAAGAAAAGGAAAGGGTTAGAGGGGGTTGCCCCTGGTCCATCAACAGAAATCTTGTTGTTCTAAAGGATTGGGACCTTGACTTAACAGAAGAGGAGTTGGTTTTTCACTTTGAAAATTTTTGGGTTCATATTCATGGCCTCCCTCTTTCACAAATGTCAAAAGATAACGCTGAGGCTATAGCCAACAAGGTTTATGTCGGCCTAGCAACAAAAGATAACTCAGTATGTGTTGATGATGACTGGGAACCTGTTCTCAGACTTCAGGTAAGGGTCGACCTGAGAAGACCTTTACTGAAGGAATTTGTCAACAAAAGGGAAAACAAGAACCTGCTTGTGTCCATCCAATACGAGCGTCTCCCCTCAATCTGTTACTTATGTGGTCTCTTTGACCATACTGCAGGGAGCTGCCACAATGCTTCAACCATGGAAGAAAGAGCTAAGAGGGTTCATGATAACACTGCTTATGGTCCTTGGATCCGTGCTATTCCGGTAAGGAAACCAGAGTATGGAGGTAATCCATATAGGAATGCTGCCGCTGGTTCCAGTCTCAAAACCGCTTACCCCTTAAAACCTATGGGTAAAGGATGCAACCTTTTGTCCTTGGATTATCGCTCAAAGGAGGACAGAAGCGTAGATGAGACAGAGGCCAGTAGAGACGTGTTTGAAAAATAGTCTGAGGTAGCCTTATCAGTGCTCGAAAAATTGTCATTAGGAAGTGATGTGAGCTCAAAAGGGAAAGAGTTAGTAAGTGAGAAGGGGTTGGTGAAAGAAGTGTCAGGACCAAGGAATCCAGCTACCCAAGAAGAGATTGGGAAAGATATTGTTTCTCAAGAGAAGGTAGATATGTCATGACAGTGCAGGGTAAAGTGGACTGCGCAAATCCAGCAGAGGGAAAGGAGTTGCTCTCATGTGACTTAATTTCATCATATGGAAAAGATAATGATGGCCCTAGGTCTAAGAGAGCAAGACCCGCCCATTCCAAGGATGAGATGGTTCAACCTATCTGTCCTATTTCTTTGACTCAGAGCTAGTTACAAGGCCCAAAGGACATCAAGAATCCTAAGAAGAGGTCCAGTCCTTTAGCTCCAAAAAAACAAGGTATCAAGAAATACAAAATAAAAAGGCTTGCAAGATCACAGCCTGGAGCCCAGCAATCAAACATTTTTACGGAGCTGCAGAAACAAGAAGAAGAAAGGAAGTTGAGTGGTTTTGACTCGTCCCTTGACTGCAATCTCTTTGGTGGATTGAACAGTTGTTTCGCCTCTGATTTGGATTGAGGTTGCCCGAGTAGGGCCATGAATCTTTGCTGTTTTTTTTTGTCTGGACTTGCTTTTCTAGTTAGCAGAGTTTTTTTTTTTCAGTTTATTTTAGTTTTTGTTTGCTGTTTTTCTCTTTTTAGTTTTATTTTCTGTTTAATTGCCTAGTCTCTCATAAAACTT
>CATIWK010104653.1:0-20957 GCA_949634005.1 Mallotus japonicus
TTGAACGTTGCCGCCAATATGCATCTTCCTGGTTCAGTAAACTATCTAAATGTTGCCGAAGAGAGGAAACCTGGTCAGCATGATCATTTGAACTATCAACAACCAAACTTTGAATTTGAGACTTCACTTGCGCAATATCTGTTCGAAACTTATTATGAAAATCAGCACCCCATCGCGCCATAGTACCAGTACAAGTTTCCAACTTCGGTAAAAAGGACCCCACACTTGCATGATTCCAACAATCCTTAACTGTTGTATTAAAATCTGATTCCAAAAACCAGCAATTTTCAACTCTGAATTTTTTCCTTTTCCGATTAGCTCCTACCGACTGACAGTTCACCTCAATTGGCCTATGATCAGATGAACTAGTGAAAAGACATGAAAGACGAGTCATAGGGAATAAATCCAACCAAGAGTTTGAAACCAGACACCTATCAATTCTTTCCTCCACAAAATGAGAAGTTCCACGACCCCTTTCCCATGTAAACTCATAATTATGCAAAGGCAAATCATAAAGATGACAATCATCAAGGGCTGATCGAAAATCTTTTATAAGCCATTCCGGGTGATCATGGACCCCTCTTTTATCATGTTGACTGAGCAACTCATTAAAGTCACCCAAAACGCACCATGGCAAAGAAGAGCGACGAGAAAGATCACGTAAAAGAGTCCATGAATCTTTTCTTTTACTCCTATCTGGATTACCGTAAAAACCAGTGCAACGCCACTTACTACAATCATGATCTTCAACCACAGCATCAATATGATATTTAGAGTAGCTTAAAATAGACATATTAATAGAGTAGTTCCATAACAAAGCCAACCCTCCACTTCTCCCATCCCTATCAACACAAAACAAACCAGAATAACCCAACTGAACTTTTATTTCTTCTAATTTATTCAAGTGAACAAGAGTTTCAACAAGGAAAATAAAAACAGGACGACGAGCTCTAACTAAGTCTCGCAAGGCTAAGACTGCGCGAGGGTTGCCCAGCCCTCGGCAGTTCCAACTGACACCAATCATTGCTCCCGGCGGGATCCATCAATGGATCCGGCCGATACATCATGTTCAGAAAATAACACATTATCAGTTATTTTCATACTTGTACTGGGAGATATTGAAGTAGTTGGTGGTAATTGTAGTGGATCAAATTGAGGTCCAATCTGCCTCTTTCTTTTCTTATCATCAACAAGGGCCATTTCAGTATCTTCGTGGGCCTGCTCAACCAAAGCCTCATTATCAAAACCCACCTGTCCACTTGAAATTTGAATTGAAGATTCCTGATAACCTGATCTTCTAATTCCAACTGTCAAATTCGAATTTTCCACATTTTGCGCCATATTGTTAGCCCTGATAGACTGCTTTTGAAATTCAAACTCACCCCGCCCAGACCCTGGTTCACGCAGCCATCTTCCACCACTATTGTCGCTATACCCTCTCATGGAAGCCTTCAACCAAGAGCCCCATTCCCTTTTCAATGAATTATGATCAGCATTGAATAGCAAAGGACAGAAGTGCTCCGTATGCTCCATTAGACCACAGAAAAAACAAAATAGATGAAGGCGTTCATATTTAAAATGAACCATACTCCAAGAACCTCCTGGAACCCGAATTTTCTTACAGCGCTTCAATGGACTCCTAACATCAATTTTAACTCGCACACGCATGAACAATCGCCAACTTGAAGAATTATTGTCAGCATCATATTCTTCAAATTCACCCACAAAATTCCCTAACTGCGTCCCCACCGCCATAGATATAAAACCCATAGGAAGATCATGAATCTGGACCCATAAGGAAATATGATCCAATGAAACCTGAGATGGTATCTGTCCTTTTTGTAAATGATGAAGAACCAAAAGTGAATTATCAAAGGACCAAGGACCACCATTCAGAACTCGTTTCAGATCAACAATGTGGTGAAAGATAAACAGATAGCGATTGTTGGACAGAGATTGGATGATCATTCCTTTTCCAGGCCTCCAAACTCCAGCCATGCGATTCTTCATAGCATTGAAATTGAGCATCTTTTCAGTAAGAAAACGCCCAACCAAACTAAACTCATTGAATCGAACCACTTCATCAGACATCTCATTCTGACCATCTTGCAGTTCCATCCCATCGACCTCATCATCTCGCAAAGACAAAGAAGCAAAACTCTCATCCATATTTAAGGAAAGAACAAGAAATCACAACAGAAAAAAGAAAGAAGACGAAATAGGGAAAACTCTAACAAAGAGAGAAAAATAGAAGCCTCAACATGGAGGAAAATATTAAAAAAAAAAACTTTTTAATGTAATGAAAAATGTAAAAAACAACACATTTTTAATATTAATTACTATTTTATCATATAAAATAGTAACTCAGTTAATTCACTCAGTTATACTCTTGACTCAGAAAATGTATAACTGAGTGAATTCAGTTAAAAACAAGGAGTTTTTTAGTTGTTATGTTAAGTTTTTACGGCATTTATAAAAAAAATCCCTTTCAATAAACACGTGAAATTGAACATCTGTACATACGAACTAACAAAATTATTATAACTCCTAAAATTATTATTTTTTGAATTAAAATAAGGCACATTGCCAACACCCACAATCACTACCATCATCCTCAACCGAAAAAATGAAAATAAAGGGGTTGTTTTGGTTCATATTCTAGAATTAGAATCGAAATAGAGTGGAAAATCGAAAATGGGATGAAAATTTTAATAAAACATTTGGTATACTAGGGAATCGGAATCGGAATCAGAATCAATCTTATTTATATATAAAAATATAATAAATAATAATTATTATGAATTTATATATTTTATTTTATTATTTGAAAAATTATTATATTTCATAAATTTCAATAATATATGCAATATTTAAAATTTTGACTAATTTCTAATTAATTTGACTTGATTTCATGGGAATGAAAAATCTTTCCCTACCCCTAAAAGGGGAATGGATGATTCCTATTGATGGGGGAATCCATTTCCATTCTCATTCCCATGCAAAATTTTAGTGAACCAAACATTAGGAATCGGAATCACTCATTCTGATTCCGATTCCCACCTTTATTCAAACAAACGACCCCTTAAATTAATATTGGATTGAAAGAATTTGAACATCAAAATAAGCATTAAAATAAAGAAAAGGAGAAAAATTATAATAAAAAAGGAAAGGGTAATGAAAGGAAATTTTTTAACTCAATTAACAAAAATTAAAATACAAGACCCATAATAATAGTTATCCATAATTAAAAATATAAGTTCCCTTTAAAAACATTTTACCATTAACTTATTCCTTTTTAATTTTATAAGGTTATATTAGTCCATTTTAATAGTATTTAATATTTCTAGCTAAAATATTTTGAAATAAATCCTATCCCTTTATATTTATCCTTAATTATTATTTTTAATTGGAGACGTTTAGGGCGTGTATTTAATTAGGACTTTTACAGACATTTATAGACTTTTTTAAGTGAATGACTTTTGTAGAGTTTATAGACTTTTCAATGACTTTTATAGAGTTTAATGACTTTTATAAACTTTATTTTTGAAGAATTTTATAGAGTTTATGAATTTATTAATGACTTTTATAGACTTTATTTTGAAAAACTTTTATTGACTTTGGACAACTTTTGTTGATTTTAATATACATATTTTGACCTAATAAATTAATTTTTTTCATATACTAAAAATAATTTTTTAAAATAATTATTAAAAGTGGATGTTTTTAATTAATTTTTTTTAAATAATTAAGATATTTATTTTATTATTTTCAAATAAAAAAATATCAAAGAGTTGTTTCAGGATGACGGCCTTTTCTTTTTTGGTAAATCAATGAATTTTATTGCACCAGAAAAACCAAGAACAACTGTTTTATACAAACTCTACCACTTACAACCAAAAACCAGCAGACAAAAAAACAAAGTATAACATTCTAATTACATCCACCTATTCAATGCAATATCTCTACACCTTCTAACTTTGCCAAATCTCAACATAACTGAGTTTCTAACCATCTGAAACACTGTAGTACTAGAACTCTGCTTATTGGTAAACAGAGCTAAATTCCTTGCCTTCTAGATATAGTAGATTGTAGCTGTAAAAGCAACTCTCCTAACACGAGCTTGCAATGACTTCCCAACTGCTTTCCTTGAAAACCATGAAACTTCACGTCACCAAGCATATGGTTTTCTGTGGATATTATAGCAACAAAGAACTTGTGTCCATATTTCTTGAGAGTAAGCACAACTGAAAAGTAAATGCTCCACATCTTCATCAGCATTATCACAAAGACTGCAATTTAAAGAAGTGGTCACTCCCCATTTTTGAATTCTCTTTTTTGTTTGAAGTCTATTATGTATTGCTAACCAGCTAATAAAACTTTGCCTTGGAATAGTGCTTTGACCCCATATTAACTTACTCCAAGTAACCTTGTCAACTTTTTCACGAAGAGCATTCCATGTGCTAGCAACAGAAAATTTACCATCAGCTGTAAGTCTCCATTTAATACAATCTACTTCTTCATCAACTTTAAAATTTCTTGTTACAAATTCTCAAGCTTGAGCTGTAGTCTCATTAGATGGGTCTGGCAGATACCAATGATCTCTTCTCCACAACTCCTGCATCTAGCATACTTGGAAATGTTTGAATCAATAATATTGATATCAGGAAATTTGTCAATCAGGGATTGTCCATTAACCCAAGGGTCAAACCAAAAAGACATATTAGCCCCATTTCCTAGATTATAACTGAAGAAGCCGTTAACATTACTCCTGACGATCACAAGGGAAAATTCTTGTCCACACCGGATGTAATACACTGACGTAGCGGAAGGGTGAATAAACAAGAACCAATGACTGTTGAATCGCGCACGACTACCAGTCACCAATCTTCTACAACCTGCAATTCTCAAATTCAGGATATAGGCATCAAAATTCAAAGAATTTTGGAAAATCTGAAAAGAGTCGAATTCTATTATTCATAACATCATCCAAAAGCCAAAAACAAAAGCCTTAAATAGCAAAACCCTAAAACAATCCCAAACAAACTAGGAAATAAGAATCCTAAAACAATTAAAACACAAAATTGCCTTTTTGAAGACCTAAATGATAGAATTTACCCGAAAAGCAACGAAGCACACAAGCAAAGCTTGTGATTTCTGATCCTTAGCCCGTTTCCAATCAAATTGGACTCCTGATTCGCCAAAATCCGAAACTCCAAAGTTGCAGATAATTACGAAACTGCCACTACTTCAATTTTTCATATTTTTCCAGGAACCGAATTGCTTGCTCTTCTATGCCCGCATCATACATCCAACGGTTGGATATGGACGATAAAGATATGTGTTTTATTTTTATTGGCCAAATGTTGAGTAAACTGTACTAGAGGTGAATTCACAGATATGGTAGAATCTCCTCGATCTCTATTCATCTCGAAATTGTTCAGCGAATTGCTTATCCAAATCAATGAGGAAGGAACAGAAGCTGCAACTAGTACTGCCTGCTCCAAGGTTAAGAAAGTGATGTGGCAGGCTGAACCCTCCAAGTTTTGTAGCTGATCATCCTTTAAATTTCATAATCAAGGAAGAAAATTCTGGGATATTGCTTTTCATTGGAGCTGTGATAAACTCTTTCTTGATTTCTTGAATTTTTGGATCAATCTATTGTTTTTTATCCTTTTATGTAATAGTCATATGATATATGGCAAATGGCAATGATATTGCTTCATCGCCTCGAAATCATCTGACATTATTATTTATTTATTTTTTTTATGTCCTGTTGATTAAATTTTGCAGCATCAGCATGACACTTTCTTTTCTTGATTATCGTCAAGACAAAAGCAAGTCCCAATCTGAGCCCATAAGCAAGGTGATACATGGTGCAATTGCTGCTATTTTAAAATTTTCCATGTAACACCAAGGTCCAAGTGGCAAGAAACTTGGATTCTCTTAACGCATTGAAGTTAAGTTTTATGTATAGAAAAAACAGATGCTAGGAGAGCTTTTCCCTTTATGAGTTCACTCGGTTCGATCCAGATTAGTTAGAGCCTTTATGGCTGCCGAATACTAGAGATTATTGTACCAAAAATTTGCCTTGTTATTAGCTGCTCTGTGCTGTTTTATGAGGTCATTCCTATTGTATGTGCTTGTTTTTATCAACTTGCTTTGTTACTACAACAGAAAGTACGATTGTGCCGGCAAGATTCTTAAAATCTACAAGAAAATACCTTTTACTTTTACCCTTTATAACCTTTCATTATAATGCGAAAGGCAGTAATGTAGTTCTTTTTGGTGTTACAATGGAGTCTGCAGCACAGACACTTACCAGTCATTTCAACATTGATTTCTGCTCGGATGTAGCAATCCATATTTTGCTAAAAGAAGTAGAGAAGGGATCAAATTATGTGTTTTCTCCTTTGTCATTACGATCCATGTTGAACCTAATTGCTGTGGGCTCAAAAGGGTCAACGCTGAAGCAGCTTCTATCATTTCTTGGATCAAAAAGTGTTGATGAGCTGAATTCTTCGGCTTTGCAGAATGTCACTTCAGTATTATTGCCAGCAAATGAATCTCAGAATCTCACACAAGGTCCGATTGTGTTATTCGCTAACGGTGCTTGGGTAGATCAAAAGTTTGATCTGAAGCCTTCTTTTGGAGAAGTATTGAAAGATGTTCACCATGCCACAGCAAAACATGCTGACTTTGCAAACAAGGTAATGTTTAATTCTATGCAAGAAATTTGTATCCGATCCTGCAATTATAATATATATGCTTCTCCTCTAGACATTGCAACTTTTTTTGTGCTTTTTATTGAAGGCTGATGAAGTGATAAACGAAATTAACTTATGGATAGAGAATGCAACAAAAGGACTAATCAGAAACCTGCTGCCACAAGAGTCTCTAGATAGTGACACAGCTCTAGTCCTTGCAAACTCACTCTACTTCAAAGGAGCATGGGATCGACGATTCGATGAATCAAGAACTAAACATAAAGAATTCTACCTTCTTAATGGACAGATAGTTCAAGTTCCTTTCATGACTAGCAAGCCACATGAAAGACATCTTTATGGATTCTTTGATGGCTACATGGTTCTTAAAATGCCTTACCAAAATGGTCAGGACACTAGACGATTTTCCATGTATTTCTTTCTTCCAAATGCAAAAGATGGCCTCCACAACTTAATAAAAGTTTTCAAATCCAATCCTGAAGCGTATAACACGCAGTTCAAGTTATACGAAGAAGATCTTCCTGAGTTTTGGATTCCAAGATTCAAGTTTTCATTTAAGATAGAAGCCTCAAATACCCTGAAGGAACTTGGACTTGAGCTACCTTTTAATATGGGAGAATTTGCAGAGATGGTTGATTCTCCAGAACCACTTACACTATCAAAGATATTCCATGAGTCTCAAATTGAAGTAAATGAACAAGGAACAGAAGCTGCAGCTAGCACTGTTCCTGAATTCCGTTTGAGGTGTGGCTGGTTGAACCCACCAAGCTTTGTAGCTGACCACCCTTTCTTGTTCATGATCAAAGAGGAAAAGTCGAATATTGCTGTTTTCATTGGAGCTGTACTCAACCCTTTCTTGGTTTCTTAAAATGTGTCGAAGGGGCTAATGCTTGATAAATTATGTACTCAAGGTTATTCATATACTTCAGTGATTCTTGAATCAAAGGAAAAATAATGTTGAAAACATATATAGAACATTGTAAATGGCTCATGTCATTACATTCAATGGTATCAAAACCAAATCTATTAGACAAGGCACGCCTTCTTGTGATTGGAGATGTCCAAATCTTGCTTAATTAAATATTAACTATAATTAAGTACCATAACAATCCACCACAGATGCTTAAACACTTCATGTGGACTTCTAAGTTCTAATTTAGGATCAGTTTGTCACAGCTTTTTTGAAAATTAATTTTTAATTTTTTTATTTTTTTCAAAATTTACTTTGATTTTTTCCAAAATTAAGATTGTCCCCAAATCATAATTTTGAAAAAAAAAAAGTTACTGAAAATTTATTAAAAAATAAAAATTCAAAAATTAATTTTTTAAAAAAGCTGTGACAAACTGAGCCTTACATTAATTTCAGTTTAAACTGCTACTTGCTATTGTGAAGACCAAGCAACACCTGTGGATCCCTTCTCAAATGTTGGATTTGACTGTGATAGAAGTTTGATGTCCAAGAACAAGGCTCCTGAAACTTCTCCATATATACTGAAGGAAAATGATTTATTTTTTTTGCTGCCAGAAATCTTCTTCTCCTAATATTCAGTCGATATTTCTGAAATTAATTCAAAAAAAATAAAATAAAATAAGAATTTAGCAATATGTTTCAATAAAATTGTGCATTCTTTTGTTATTTAATAAATCTACTTCATTTTATTCATATGAAAATTTTAAAAAAAAAAGTTAGTGATTTTTGAAACATAAATTAGTACAACTTTAATAACATCTATCATTAAGCTCATAAATAATACTTATCAAATTGTTCAAAATTAAAATGTTTTATTACCTGCAAGTGACTTTTTATTTGATCAACTGTGAGTTCTTTCATTCTTTCCTGAATATGCCGTGGTCTTACCACTAATTAAGAAAAAGTTAAAAAAAAAAAAGATTTATATCCAAAAATTGAAAATAAATAAAAAGAGACTTAAAATATAATTAATGAAATAAATGATTTTTTTTTTAACCAAGCTATAGTTATTACTTAACACTAACCCTCAGGACCTCCAAGCTCTTCTACCACCTTCATAAACTTAGCATGAAGTTTTGGTGTCCAACACATTCTGTAACTTTTTACTATAAGCTCTGATACTGGCTTAGATTGAGTATTTCCCAGTGGTTTGTCATTGACCCTCTTGCACAAGTTGCCATTGTCAAACAATTTTGCAGGTTTCTGACGATAAGGGCTTTCCGAATTTCTCTTCAGGTTTTTGATGATTGAAACTAATTTTGATGCCAAAATTGGATTTGCTCCTCGTGGATATGCGCATGACTGAAAATAATTTGCAAACAAATAATTATTTTAATAAATTACAAAAATAGAGAGAAAAAAAAAATTTATGTGTATGCGCGTGCGCATGCTGAAGGTTGTACCTCAATTGTACATGAGTAAAGTGGTGCTAGAATTTTTCCATAGCCACCATGATTTAGCTCATAAAGCTTATTAGAAGAAGAACTCATGAACTGATTGTTCTCTTCCATGCAATTATTCATATTGAGTTTTCTTTTCATTGATTCATAGCTTGCTCTCTTTAGTAATAAAAACTCCATTAGAGAACGTTCTCTAGACTCAGATCTTGCATCATTTCTTATGTTTGTGACCTCTTCCTTCAATATTTCAATGGCTGTGGTCAAATTAAATTAGAAAAAAAAAACACAACAATACATAGTAAGAAATATAAAGTGAAATTAAGAATTTTTTTATTAAAAAAATAAAGAAATTGTATGTGATACTAAGAACAAAAATTTAGGTAGAAAGAAGCAGACCATCCAATAGGAGCAACATGCATTGAGGAATTTGGTGCTTAAAGGCCTCAACTTGAGACAATTCTTCTTGCTGCTTTTGAAGATAGCCATTCAACAACATCAGCCTATCTGAGAAATTGTCAACCTCTGATAGATCTTTCAATAGGTTGGCTATGGTTTGTGGGACAGAAGATGGTTTAAGACTCAAATTCAAGTCAAGAAAAATAGAACCCATTTTTTTTTTCTTTTTTGGTATTTCAAAGGCTTATGCTTCTTTGTGTCTGAAAATATATGAATAGAGTTGGAGACTATTTCATAACTTTATATAGAGTACAAGATAGGTGAAAATATAGAATCTATTTGACCCAAAAAAAAAATATGCATTTACAATTTCTTTTTTCTTTAATTTCCTTTATTTGGATTCATGAATCCTCAATTTCCTCTTTTCCTATATTTTAAGGTAGCTGAGATATTAAAAATTAAAATGAAATGTTAGCAATATATTTGAAAAGTTTAATTGGTAAATAAATAACTAAACATATAGTATCTAATTGTTTACATTAACGTATAAACTATTTTGTATGAAAAAGTAAATGAATATACACTTAACTATTCACGTTGACGAATATAAACCATTATGTGTGAAAAATATAGTATCTAATAAGAAAATTGTTAAAAAAATTTCGAGTACGTACAATTTAGATGTATTAAAGAACAAAATGCCAAAAATACATTTATTATATCATATATTAAATATATTTTTTTATATTTCTATTGAAATATTTGAATTAATTTCAAGTATATCACAAGCAGGCAATTTGCATGTGAACTAAAACAGAATCAAATTTCTGAATGGGGAAGGTCAAAATTAGGTGTATCATAATTGTAAAGGCAAAGAACCAACAAAATTGCTTCAGCCAAGTGTTGTATGTCCTTTGTGTAAAGACCTAAGAATTTGTCTTGTTAAGAGCTTTTTCAATGGCCCCCTCATTTCTTATCTTTACACAAGAAAAAATTCATCATCAGATTTTCCTCTCAACAAACTATAGGTTTGTTCAGATTCTCTACTGAGCTAATTCTGACAAATGTTCTTCAAAACTCAAAGAATTTGTTTTGCAATTTTCTAATATTAGAGAAATTGTATCTGCAATACCATTGATTAAAGTTTAAGTAATTGTAAAAACAGGCACATAGTATATTTGTATCTCTTATTAAGTGTATACATGCGGCACACAGTTTTTCTTTTTACTTTGTTGCATGAATAAGTGATAGTCTCAGCATTTGATTAAGAGATACTTTATAGATTTTGTATTTTAAAAAATTACTAAAAAAGGAGTTTGGTGGAATTTTATTTCATTTTTAAAATAAATTAACTCTAATTGGAATTTTGGATGTTTATATATTTTTTATTTTTTATTATAATTTCATTTGACATAAAATATAAATTAGAACGATATCGACTTTAATCTATATTTTTTAAAATTTATCACAAACCATATAAAGTAAAAATCTAGTTTAATTATTGATTTATAAAGAATAGTAAGTATTATTGCACACACAGAAAAATAAGGTTGAAAACTTTCTCAATTCCTACTCTCTAAACTTTTTTTTTTTTTTTTTGTGATAGATATCTACTGCACATTAATCAAATTAATATCTCCTATAAATTAATCTATCATTTTCAGCACTTTCAGACTTATGAAATAAATGAGAATTCAAGAAAGAGAAAATCAGATTCTCAAATTGCATGTAATGATAAAAAGTTTTTGGATTTTAGATGTTAAGAATCTGAAAGATAGTGCCATTGCAATTGCAACTCCAATAGTAACCTCAAAAGCCAGAGCATAATAGGATCATTTATGACCTTAATCCCACTTATATACTACACTAATTCATGCCAAGAAACTGCATACAATTAGAGAAGAAAATCCATACAGCTTTATCTTTATAATAAAACTATATATATTATGCATATATGGAGAGATTTATTAGGGGTGCGAGACAACTCTCTCTAATGAACTCAACAAAATAGCCCCATAATTTCACGAGAAGAGGTCCTCCTCATAAAGGAGGTCATAGTAACCAGGCTCAGATGACTATTTAAAATAAATAATATTCTCAATTTGTAGCATCATGTAAAACAACAAATTAATAATAAGAAGAAACCTTCCATCTTTGATCTTATGCCCACCCTGATGAAGAAGCTATATCTATATGCATTGGCAATGTGAAGCTTGGTGGGTGGTGCCATCTATTGGTCCTCTCCATAAGGTTCTCAATCTATATCATCCATGGATGTGTCTGCTTCCCCACTTGGCCCTGGAAGATCACTGCAATATAACTTTGCTTTCCTACCATCACCACCATCTGGTGACCTCCTCCAATTTAGCCTATACTTCTGTATCATTAATTAAATATACATTACTAGATTACATTTTATTTTAAACAATTTAATTTAATCATGTATTTTAAAATTAATTAACCTCATCCGGAGTTCCGACAAATTCAAAGTCAATGAGCTATCCACTTAGATTTTCAACTTTATTTTAGTAAATTGTTGTTTGTCATTAATCTAAATACACTCTAAAAGAAATTAAAATCATATATTTGAAATTTTTATAAAAATAAATTATTTAGTTAATATTTATACAACTAATTTGTAAGAAGAATTATATATTAATTATACCTGCAAATGGCTCTTCACTTGATTGGTGGTCAGCCCTTCAACCTGCATCTGGTCTCTTATTTGCTTTGGTGTTGCCACTGACCCAAAATGACACCAATTAATAAAGCCAAAAATAAATTGGTTAAATAATACCAAAATGAGTTAGGAGAATCTAATAAGAAAAAAGAAAAAAAGGTATCCATGCAACGAGAGGGCAATCATTTTTTCCTTCAAAATGAATACCACCCTTCAATATTGATTAGAAATTAAACCCAAATAAATTCAATTCAATCAATTTTCATGCTTTTTTTATTCAAAAATGGGGTTGAGTATTCCGATTTTAAATTCAAAGTTTCCGACTTTCTTTACTGAAACTTATGTTACCCTATCTATTACAATTTTTAATAAATTTTATAATTAATTTGAATAAATACACATATATGTACCAAAAAAGAAGACCTTATAGATAAAAAAAATACATATATATTAATACTTAATTGGAATATTAGTTAAAATATAATTTACCTTCAGGACCTCCGAGCATATGAAGAGCCACCACAAACCTAGCATGAAGCTCTGGAGTCCATGATCTCCTGTTATTTCTCCAAGTAGGCTGTGTTAATGGCTTCAACATATACTTCATCAGCTTCCTATCATTTACTCTCAATTTCTGGCCCCTGCCAACTTGGTTTTCTCTCGGAGATGGTTCATTAAGTGACAAGCTAGCGGCCTATACTTCACATAAATAATTAATATATGTCAACAAGTTAAACAAAAATAACCATTAAATAAAGCTACAATATTTTTTAAGACCTGGGCTGTGAGTAGGGCTGTATCATCTTGCATCTTGTCTTGTTGATGATGAGTAGTAGGGTTGGTCCATTGCTGCTGATGATCCATGGAAGGGTTGTTCAAGTCTATGATGTGTTTCTCTTCAGAGCTCATCATCTTCTTTGGTGCTAAGACATGATCATGACCATTATTTTCTGGAAATAGTTTCTCAGATGCTTCAAGCCCCATACCTTTCTTTATTCTTTTGATTTCCTCTTTCAATAATTCAATTGCTACATTCATCCAACCAAAAAAAAAAAATAAAACCCATAAATTATTTGCTGATATATATCAAAAAATAAAAAGAAAAAGACTAACCATCCAAGAGAAGGAGCCTGCATTGAGGGAGTTCTTGATTAAAAACAGCAGCAAAAATGAGTTCTTCTTTATACTTGAGAAGGTAACCATTCAATATCAAAAGCTTCACTTCATCACTAGTTTCATCTTTAGATAAATCTTTGATCAAGTCTGCCATGCTTTTGGGCTCACATGATAGTTTCAATCCCAAAGCAAGATCAAAGTGGCCACTTGCACTTGATGAAGAAGAAGAAGAAGAAGCCATTCTCTCAAGATAGCTAGCACTCTCTCAAAACTATCACTATATCTCAAAGGAAAAAAAAAACCTCTCTTTTTCTTGTTCTTGAAAGGCCTATTTGCATGTGTGTTTCTCTCTATATATATACACACACATAGACAAATAGAGTTGTTTTGATATAAGAGAAAAAAAAAAGAAAAGAAAAGGTGTGTGAATGAAAGAAAACAACAAGAATCTGGTATAATATATATTGAAAAAATGGTTTCCATGCATCCCAGAAGACAAATTAGATTACATATGATGGATTCCTTGTGCATACCTATTTCTATATCAAAATTAAAACTCACATAGAAGCAAAGTAAACAAGAGTTAATGCATTGCTCCTAGTTAACTTCAGTCATGCCATGACATATACAAATAAATGAATAAAAAGAAAAATGTATTGCATCTCTCATGTTTGTTTTCATTTTGGAAAATTTCTATCTAACGGTTAGATTTATAATATAAAATATCTGTATTACTTTTTATTGTCAAATATAAATTAAAATACTTAAATCTAGTTTAATATTTAAATTAATATATATATATATGTAATTAAGAATATTTCTTTCATTTTGTGGATAGTTGGTTTGAATATGGAAGAATTTATTCCATCTATATGTTTGTTCAGAATTGTAGAGGATTTAATAATATACCCTTTAAATAGTCCTATCTATATAATTGAAAATTAGAATCATAAATTAAACAACTCTAATGAAATTTATATAAGGTTTTCAGTTATCTTTGTGAGATGATTATGTAATCCAAATTTATTAATAAGTAAGTTATTTTTGAAATATATTTTTAGCTTCACTGTCCTCATGCAGTAAAAATGTCGATTAGAAAAGAGCAAGGATACGAAATTGCAAAATCAACAAATTATAATTTAAAATCATAAATTTGTAAAAACTTATATGCATATGATTAAAATTTGAGATTTTGTTTTGAAAAATTCAAATTTAAATAAGGTGGAGTGGTATGATAACCTCCATTAGTAATTAGTTTATTTTTGGGACGTATTTCCCACATTGTAATCTCCCTATGGTAAATATATATATATATATATATATATTTGTTTAGAAAAAAAAAAAGATAAAAATGCAGTTTAAGTTGAATATCATAATAAAAATATATATTTTTTAAGAAAATGGTTAACGTATCTGAATGATTTTAAAAAGAATCTGAGTATTTTGGTGAAATAATTATGATAATTTTAAATTCTAATAGTAACGACAAAAGGAAAAGTATAAATTTGTAAAAAAATATCTCTAGAGATGTCTGGATGATTAAGAATTGAGATTTTATTTTGAAAAATTCGATTTAAATGAGGTGAAGTGAGATAATAACATCAAAAATGATTTGCTTATTTTTCAAAAAAAAATTCCGGCATTGTAATCTCCGCATGGTAAAAAAAAGATAAAAATACAATTTAAGTTGAATATCATAATAAAAAAAAAAAAATTTAATGATTAACGTATCTGAATGATTCTAAAAAGAATCTGAGTATTTTGGTGAAATAATTATGATAATTTTAAATTCTAATAGTAACGACAAAAAGAAAAGTATAAATTTGTAAAACAATTATCTCTCAAGAAGCCTGTACGATTAAGAATTGAGATTATATTTTGAAAAATTCAATCTAAAGAAGGTGAAGTGAGATGATAACATCATTAATGATTTTCTTATTTTTCAAAAAAAAATTCCGGCTTTGTAATCTCCGCACGGTAAAAAAAAATTTATTTAAGAAAAAGATAAAAATGCAATTTAAATTGAATATCATAATAAAAAATGATTTTTTAAATGATTAACGTATCTAAATGATTCTAAAAAGAATCTGAGTATTTTGGTGAAATAATTATGATAATTTTAATTCTAATAGTAACGACAAAAGGTAAAGTATAAATTTGTAAAAAATATCTCTCAAGATGCCTGCATGATTAAGAATTGAGAGTTTATTTTGAAAAATACAATCTAAAAAAGGTGAAGTGAGATAATAACATCATTAATAATGATTTGCTTATTTTTCAAAAAAAATTTCCGGCATTGTAATCTCCGCATGATAAAAAAAATATTAATTTAAAAAAAGATAAAAATGCAATTTAAGTTGAATATCGTAATAAAAATTTATTTTTTAAAATGATTAACGTATTTGAATGATTTTAAAAAGAATCTGAATATTTTAATGAAATAATTATGATAATTTGAAATTCTAATGGTAATGACAAAAAGAAATGTATAAATTTATAAAAAATATCTTTTAAGATGCATGCATAATTAAGAATTGAGATTTTATTTAGAAAAATTCAATCTAAAGAAGGTGAGATAATAACATCATTAATGATTTTCTTTTTTTCGAAATTTTTTTTCCAGCATCGTAATCTCCGCATGGTAAAAAAATTATTTAAAAAAGATAAAAATACGATTTAAGTTGAATATCATAATAAAAAATTATTTTTTAAATGGTTATAAACATATCTGAATGATTCTGAAAAGAATTCGAGTATTTTGGTGAAATAATTATGATAATTTGAAGTTCTAATAATAACAACAAAAAGAAGAGTATAAATTTGTAAAAAAAAACTCTCATGACGCATGCATGATTAAGAATTGAAATTTTATTTTGAAAATTCAAACTAAATTAAGAAGGTGAAGTGAGATAATAACATCATTAATGATTTGCTTATTTTTCAAAAAATTTTCCCGGCAATTTTCCGCATGGTGAAAAAAAATTATTTAGAAAAAAAATAAAGGTGTAATTCAAGTTGGATACCAAAAAAAAAAAAGAATTTTTTTTTTTTTTGCAAGATTGTTAATGTATGTAAATTGTTTTTTAAAGAAATCTGATTATTTTGTTGATGCTGTTATAAAAATATTGAATCCTATTCTACACCATGTATAAAAGTATGAAATATAGAATAAGCAAATTTACTATTAAACTCTTCCCAATTATTTATTATATATTCAAATGTTAATTTAGTCATTTACTAATTGGTATAATTTTATTTTTAAACATTAATTTTAAGATCAATAATCATTATTTAATTAGATATGTATGTTAATTTATATAGAGTAAAATTAGATAAAAAAAATGTCATAAATTATAAAATTATAAATCTAAAAAAAACTTATTTTTATAAAATAACATATATAAAAAATTTTATAATTTTAAAAATTAATAATTGTTGTATTATTTATTATATGTATAATTATCAAAATTTGCAGAAAAAACATAAATAAAAGTAAAAATAAAAATATATTTAAAATAGACTATTAATTTTTTATTATTATTAAATAAAGAAAATTTAAATCATTTTATATATAAAAATTTTATATTGTGATAGATAATACAGAAACTTTATAAAGATATCAATAACCAATTTAACAAAATAATATATTAAAAATATGCAAATAAAGAAGAAATTAAAATGTAAGAAAAAATGCTAAGTCAATGTTTAATGTAGATTTCCATATGATAATGTTGAACCTTGAGGGGTAAAACGGTCTTGTTTTGATGGTCACAACTAATTAAGTAAAATTATATTTGACTTGTGTATTTAAGTGTTTATATTCAGCTCAATCTTTTTTACAACAATCAGTATGGCACAAGCAGTAATAAATGGATCATGACTGTGACAAAGGACAAATTCAAAGATCGAATTTTTGTGGCAAAAGCGGAAGTAGTTTTTGGTAAACAATGATTGAAATTTTCATTTTAGGAGATCACTAGTGGATTCCAATCATCAGAAAAAAAAATTCTAGCATTATTACAAAAACTCAAATTTGTATCTTTCGAAAAGTTCCCGAGAGCAGTCACAACCACTGTCATGATCATGAAAAATGATCATGACGGATTGTCACCACCAGAGTCATGATCATGAAGCGCGAAAATTCAAATTTCTGCTTTGGCGCCCATCGATTGTCATGATCGTGACGAATTCTTAATGATCGTGATACGATAGCAGACCTGCTACGTTTTTGGGTGGTTTCAACGGCTCTATTTGCATTTATTGCACTTCCAACACCTATTTTCTTCTATGAGGATATAAATACAAGTCATTTTTCAACTGGAGAAAATCAATGAAGTTTAGCAAACATCTTTAAAGCAATCTTGAGCAATTAATCTTGATTCAAATCTTCAACCACCCAAATCTTCATCTTTAAATTCTTGTAATTTCTATCTAACTCAAGAGAGTTCTTGAGTGTGGGTTGGTGAGTGTTTAAATTCCTTCATTCAATAGCTCAATTGTGTGTTTAAGTGAGTTGAGTTAGGGTTTTAAATACTTGTAAGCTAAGAGGATTGTTCTTAGCAAGTGGGTTTTAGTGTGAGCCTTGGAAAACACTTGAGTAGTTTGGTTTAAGCTTGTAAAGGTTTAATCTACACTATTGAAGTAGATTAATAGTAGATTGAAACTCTCAACTTGTTGTTGAGGAGAAGACGTTGGCTTGGAGGGCCGGACTTTTATAAATCCTTGGAGTTTCTATTGTTCTTTCTCTTCATCTAATTAAGCTTTAATTCTATTTTTAATTAGCTCTTGAGAGGAAATCCAAAATTACCCATATTGTTTAAAAAGTCAATTCACCCTCCCTCTTGGCACTTGTGGAATTACATATAATAACGGTAATGTAAATAGTATTGAAAATTAAACATATAAAATTAATCATAGTAGAATAAAAAATTTAATTATCATCCAAGCATTATATTTATTAATTTTATCATGAGATCACACCAGTGATTAATATTTAGTACCTTAAGTTTTAATCTCCATTCAATATCAAGTTTAGATTAGTTTTGGTTAGAATATTACTTAATTTTTTTAGTTTTAACATTTAAAAACATAAATAAAAATCGTATAATTTTTTCAATTGATCTCACAAGTAACGATCTTAATAATTTTTCAGGAAAAAGAAAAGCTCAAGTTAATGCATGCAAGGAGAAGGGAAAATGAGAAATCACCTATATATTCACTTAAAACAAAATTCAGATTTTCATCCTATTGAAATTTATTTATGGTAAAATTATACTGCGTACTATTTTTTTATTAAACTTTTTTAAAATTACGGTTATTTTTTTTCATTTTTACCTCTTTATATTTTTATAAATATAGATTTTTTGTTTTTTGTTTTCACGTTGTTTCCTCTTCTGCTTTTTCTTCTTCTTCTAATTTTGTAAAATGAATCAAAATTTTCGTATTTTTCAATCAAACTCATCACTAATTATAATAAAATTTATAAAATTAACCCCATTAACAACGGATTTTTAACAACCAAAGAAGCTCAAACGATTATGATCGATTTTCTATTTTTCTTCTTCTTTTTTTTTTTCTGATTTTGTTTTTGAATTTTTGCTATGGGTGTTGATGAGTGAATGTCATTTTTTTTGTTATTGACACTTGGGTGATTCTTGTGTTCTATTTATTTCTCATTTTATTTTTGGATTAGTATTTTTGGTGCTATGGGTATTTATAAATTCTTGTCAATTTATGGGTTCTTATTGATTTGGTGAACATATGTTGTGATTTTTTTTTTTTGGTTGTTTTCCTTAAGTGTTTTTTGTTATTTTTGTGGTTGTTTCGGTTGTTATGATCGTTTTTTATACATGAAAATAACTATCATATTTTTAAAATAATAATTATTAAATACCGTATTTAAAAAAAAAGTCATCGGTATTATTGGAATTTTTTTTCGTTTTTTAATTATTATTGAAAAGATTCCTTTTATTTATCAATTGGTTGGGCTGCATCTTGTTTTTATAACTTAGGCTTCAATCTTAAGGCCTCGGCCCAACTGAACACTTTTACTCTAAAAAAAGAGAAAGGATACATATGTAGTTTTGAAAAACTTTAACCAAATGAGGTCCATTTCTCTTGGGATTTTTACAAAAATATCCATTTTTTAGGTCACATTTTCAGTAAAATATCCATTTTTATGCGTGTCCAACTTTTATCAAAAATTACACGCATGCTCTGACTTGTCTTCCGTCATTTACGTTTCTTCCTCGCGTCTTCTTCCTTTTTTTCTTCTTCATCTTGCTTTTCTTCTCCTTCTTTTTCTTTTTTTTTTCGTTTCTCAACCCATATCTCTTTTCCTTCAAAATGATCGAATTCAAGATCCTCTTCTCCTCAAACTGCTCTTTTTTCTTCTCCTCCTCTTTCTTCTTCTCCTCCTCCTTTTTAACCAGCAACTACACCCTCTCCTTCAAAATTCCAATAAGAAAATCTAGCTTCAATTTCATTTTCTTGACCATACCAATCTCGTTCTTCCTCCGATTCAGCTACAGCATGAGTAGCATCGTTTCCCTCTTCTTATTGAGCCCAATCAGAGGTTTGGGCGACCAAAGGAATAAGAGAAGAGAAATGGTCTTGGGTTTGAGAGATAGAGGGAAAGAGTCAGAATATGTTATGTGAAGCTTAATGGGTGTTCCTTTTTTTTTTTATGATACTTAGGCATTGATTTTGAGATGTTTTTTAATGATGTTGTTGCTGTTGTCTATTGTTGATTTTGTAGAATATAGAAATATATTTGATACAGATGTGAATGGGTTTTGATATGTAGTTAACATGTTTGTTTAAATTTCTATTAGACAGTAATTAACATGTGGGAACTCAAAAAAAATTATGAGATTGTGTGGAACCAAAAAAAAAAAAGCAAAGCGAGAATGTAACTCTGTTCTTCTGGTGACAGCTAGTAGACTGATGTTCCTGACTTCTTGCAGGTATTATTGTACATTAAATGGAAATATAGAAAATGGGTTTGGCATTTCTGCTATGGTAGAAGTGATTGATCTATCTATATGCTTGTTTTGTCCTATTTGTGAAATTTTTTGCAATTTCTGTTTGTGATTCTTCGTGGACAAGTGCGCATGACTAAACAAGAATGGTCATTTCTGCTCAGAACATGCTAGATATGTGCCTTAGGCTGAGCACAATTGTTGCCCAAAAAGAATAGTTGCAGAGATGCTTGTGCAAGGCCACCAAAAATAGTAAATAGTAGGAGTTTTGGTAGGGTTAACTAAAAAAAGTTAAAATAATAAAACTATAATCAAGAACAAAGGAAAACAGCAAAATTTGAATCAAATGTCAAAAATTTTTTAGCGGAAATTTAAAAAACAACAAAGAAAAATTGAAAAACTATCCTTTTTAACAAGCGGGTACCTGAGAAAATGTAATCTACAAACTAAAAACAAAACCAATAAATCTCCAAACTTTGCTTAAAAGTTGAGCAAACAAAGCAAAGAGTCTGAACAATAAACCAAAAGTTAATGTCTTTCTTTCCATTCCATAACTGTGGAAAATGTTGACTTGGTTATAAGAAAGAAGGCAACTGGTACACTTGGCTTATGATTGAAATATGAATTTAAAAACTTAAAAAAATTGGATCTTTAGTAAGAACGAGGACAGGAGAGATCTACACGTTAAGGACC
>CATIWK010104714.1:0-12403 GCA_949634005.1 Mallotus japonicus
GAATTTTCTTTGTACTTTTCCTTTATCTTTAATATATATTGGACCTCAGAAGTGTGATGCTAACGCTAAGAGGGTGTCAACTTAGTTGACATGCTCGGGTGCGTTTTCTGATTTCTGAACTCCAAACTTTTACTCAAAAAAGAGGGGACCTTTTAATCTGATTCCAAATCAAATCATTTCATGATTGTCAGATGCTCCATATTATTATCGCCAACTGAGTTCTACCCTGATCATTATTAATAAAAAAATGATGAACTAACTATGATTGAAATTCCATCACCTCACCATTATTAATTCTCATAGTACCAAGAGACCAACAACTCTGGGCAAATGAACAAAACGCAAACACATGAGGAACAAATTCACAAGCTTGAAGGCATAAGGGGCATAATGATGAAACATGTACCTGCCTTCTTAGGATATTATCAAAAGTTGGAATACAGTTGTGATACACTCTCCATAAATGAATACAGATTTTCGGAGGCACCTGAAGCTGCCAAAAAAGCTTCCAAAATTGGCTTGAGAGGGTTGAACACTAATCACTGAATCTTTATATAAGGCACAATAACAACTTTTAATAGTAAATTGACCTTTTGGAGCATAACTCCAAATTAGTTCATCCTTCGTCTTCGATAACTTAATAGAATTCTAAGGATTAACCTCTTATTTGTTTCCTTGAAAAGATCCTTTATTAAATCAACATCCTAAGCTTTTTTGTTACTACATATTAAAGATTGAACTGTGACATTTTTTAATCCACATGGAACAGGAGTACTTATCATGCCATTAGTCGCCTTTGGAACCCATTCATCCCTTCATACCAAAACCCTTTCACCATTCCCTATCATCCATACACAACCATGTTTCAAAATATCATGCACTGCTATAAGACCCCGTCAAACATAGCTCGGATTGTATCCCAATTTTGCTTTGAAAAAGTCATATCTTGGAAAATACTTTGCCTTAAAGATTATGGATGGTAAAAAGTCTAGATTAGTCATAAAGCACCATCCTTGCTTTGCCAATAGGCTGAGGTTAATATCTTTAACTCTCCTGAAACCTATACCACCATGCTTTTTAAGATAACAAAGCCTCTGCCAACTCATCCAATTAACATTCTGTGACTAGTTTGAATTTGTAGCCCACCAAAACCGATTTATAATTCTTTCAATCTCAAGACATAACCTATCCAACAGTAAGAATACACCCATGACATAGTTCGGAATAGCTTGGGTAACTGTTTTAAGAAGAATTTCTTTCCCAACCTTTCCTCTTCCATCGTTGAATTCTTTGCCAAACTCTCTCTTTGATGTAGCAAAATTTTCTTTATTTTTTTGTCAACCAGATATAGAACACCTAAGTAATTCTCCCTCCATGTTGCTTCTTCAACTTCAGGAACACCATAGACCTATTGATTTTGCTGACTATTCAGGTTAGAACTAAATAAAATATTTCATTTTTGAAATTTTATTATCTGAAATGATGCTCGTTCATATTGATTCAAAATTCTCTTAACATAACCCGCTTCCTCTTTGTCAGCTTTGAAAAAAGATAACTGTCGTCAGCGAAAAATAAGTAAGTCATTGCAAGAGCACTACGAGCCACTATACAACCATGAATGGAGCCTTGCATCTCTCTTCGCCTGATAATTGCCGATAGTCCCTTAGCACATATAATGAAGAGGTAAGGGTCTCCTTGCCTCAAACCTCGTTAAGGAAGAATAGGACCTAAATCCTAGTCCCCATGAGAAATAACAAATTGAAGCCTTTCAACACACATAATAACAAGAGACACAAATATGTGATGAAAACCCATTTTTTCCAGCATCTCCCTTAAGAATGGCCATTCAATTAGGTTATAAGCCTTTAAAATGTCAATTTTAAGCGCCGCCCAACCCTTTTTTCCTTGAGTCTTCCTTTTCAAATAATGCACAGTTTCAAAGGCTATGAGAATATTGTCCGTAATTAGTCTACCTTGCACAAAAGCACTTTGAGCCTTTGAAATGATTAACGGAAGAATGAGTTTTAGTCTATTGGCAAGTATTTTAGCAACCACCTTATACAATAGTGAAATTAAACGGAGATCAGCCATTTTCTCAGGACTCTTCTTTTTGGGAATTAGACAAATTGTTGTATCATTCAATCCCTCGGGTAAGTAATAGTTGTTGAGGAAGTGTAAACACATTTACTTACATGTAAGAAAACACATTTTTATAGTTAAAAAAAATGAAAACACATTTAAATTTCAAATTTTCATTCTTAATAAAATTGAGCTATTTTCATTCTTAATAAAATCTCAAGAGAGAATCTAAACATGTCGGGTCACATTTTCACTAATACTAATATGTGCTTGCGAGTCAGCGAAGGGAGAAGGGAAATTATTGTTTAATATAACGGTGGGTTTTGCAGGTGTTAATATCATACTTAATTTTAAAAAATTATATAAATTATTATATACTGCTTGGTACATGTATTCTAAAGTCTAAGCACTCGCCTCATTCTAATGCCAAGTATTCACAGTGGGGCCTAAATGTTTCGAACGACGTCGTTTTATGTGTGAAAAGTTTGAACCAGCTTTGATTTTTTTATGAAACCAACGTCAACTTATGTGGCAAGTCCATTGAAAAGTATTCTTTTTAATTATTTTATTTTCTATTAATTTTGTCACTACTTATAATATTTTTAATATTATATCCTATTATTTAAAAAAAATTGAAGGAAGAAAATAAACATTAAATTCACCATTAAATTTTTTTTTTGTCAAAATGTAGATATCATATGTATAAATAAGGGTGTCAAAATGGGCCATGACACATGAACACGATTCGCCTAACGTGCAAAATTACTGAATTAGAATTGAGGTTAAATGGGTTCATGTCTGAAACGGGTCAACACGTTTATGACACGGTTTAATCAAACCGTGTCGCAAGTTGACACGTGAACCCGTTTACAGCCCGTTTAATTATACATGTCATGTTGGGTCGTGTCAATCCAACATGACACGACACGACCCATTAAAAATTCATATAGTTTGTTATGATTTTAATTAATAAATTAGTCATTTATTGCAAATTTTTTGTAGAAATAATATTTTAATAATTGTATTATGAAAATTGTTAAATTATAGATATTATTTTTAATTTTTTTGTGAAAAATAGTATTTTTATATATTATAAATGTTATACAGGCTAAATGAGTTATGTTGAATTTTATGACCCACAACCCATTTAAATAAATGGGCTACACATGTCATATTCTGTAACCTGTTTAATCTCTGTGTCGTATTAGGGTTGAAATATTTGAAACGATTGTTAAATGGGTCATGTTCGTGTTGACCCTAATCGTGTCAACAAAGTTGGTCAATCCGACACGAACACGACCCATCAACCCGTTTTGACACTCCTACAGTATAAATACTTAAAAGCATATTAAACAATTAAAATTTTAAAATCTATATAGCATAACTAAATTAGAAAAAATAAATATAACTATTTTTAATGAAATTTAACAATGTAAGTTGAACACACAATAAAATTATATATATATTGAACACAAAAATTATTAAACTCAAATTTTGAAAAGTATTCTTTCTCATAATTTAGTATTCACCTCTAAATGCTTATGTGTTAAATTACTAGAATTCACAATATTTTTTTATAAAAAATATATAAAAAAATTCTTATTTTAAAATATACATGTTCTATTTTATGTAAACACTCCAATTCTATTTGAAATAAAACATTACTCTTCCTTTTCGTTAAAAAAATTATGTATTTTATTTTAATTAAAACATCTTTTTTTTACTCAATTAAAAACACATTTTTCTCAGTTATTTAACAGAAAAAGGAAAAAATAATTTCTCAATCATATCCTATTTTCTATTTTATTTATTCAATTATTATTATTATTATTATTATTATATTAAAAATTTATACGTACTCTTAATGAAAAATAATTAAATAAAATTATTATTATAATTTTTTTAAATTTTCACTCTTTGGTTAATTTGTAACTAATTATTTTAAAATATATATTATTTATAATTTGTGCAGAGCGCAGATTGACAACTAAGTTATAAAAATAACTAGTTGTTAATCTGTGCGTTATGTGAACTTTAGATGATATACACATAAGGGTGTCAAAATGGGTCATGACACTTGAAACGGATCAAACCATTTATGACACGGTTTAATCAAATCATGTCACGGATTGACAAATGAACCTGTTTACAACCCGTTTAATTATATATGTTGTATTGGGTCGAGTCAATCCAACAAGACACGACACGACCTATTAAAAATTCATATAGTTTGTTATGATTTTAATTAATAAATTAGTCATTTATTGCAAATTTTTATGGAAATAATATTTTAATAATTGTATTATGTAAATTGTTAAATTATAGGCATTATTTTTAATTTTTTGTGAAATATAGTATTTTTATATATTATAAACATTATACAGGTTAAATGGGTTGTGTTAAATTTTATGACCCACAACCCATTTAAATAAATGGGTTACATGTGTCGTGTTCTGTAATCCGCTTAATCTCCATGTCGTGTTAGAGTTGAAATATTTGACACGATTATTAAATAGGTCATGTTCGTGTTGACCCTAATCGTGTTAACAAAGTGGGTCAATCCAACACAAATACGACCTACCAACCCGTTTTGACACCCCAGACACATTTTAATATAATCATTAAGCAATTTTAATAAATTAAGAACTATAAATCAATCAAATATAAAAATGAAAGTTTAAAAAGTTATTATGATAATTTTATTTTATAATTTTTTATAAAAATTACATATATATATATATTTCTAATATGTATTAATAATAATTGAATAAATAAAATAAAAGAAAAATAGAAAATAATTGATAAGTTACACATTTTTACTTACGTTAAATGAAAAGAAAAAATATGTTTTTAATTGAATAAAAGGTGGACGTATTTTGATTAAAATACAAGACATGATTCCTAATGAAAAAAAAGAGTAGTGTTTTAGGGTGTCACGACCCGAACCCAGGGGTACGTGACCGACACTAGGGAATGGAAAAACATAAGACTTCCAAATCCCGTAGTGAGCCTTAAAGAAATAAACAATAAATAATGAACAATACTTTAAATAAAATACTTGAATAAAATAAATAACACAATTAGCATAAAATCCAAGTCCATCAATCATAAATATAATTATCATCATTATACAAACTCTTAACATACCCAATTCATTCTTTCAAAAAAAAAAAAAACATACCCAATTCATAAAATATATCATATAATTATTAAACATCTACTGCGGTGTTCTAGAGTTCAAATCCATAATAATACATCACAATGACCTACATAAAATAGCCGGTGAAGAAGAAACCCGGCGTATAGTAGGCGGACTAATAAATGACTCCCGAGATCCTGAAAAAATAATTGAGGGGAGTCAGACCTCACTGAGTAAGTTAATAAAAGAAATGTATGTAATTTGAAAATCTCTTTTAAAAATATACTTTATGAAAATATAATATTTATAATTTATAATTAAAACATTTAATTTATTGAAATCCTCTTTTACCGAAATTAGTATTTTAATTCTTAAAATACCTTTTAAAATATAATAATCTTTATAAAAAAAAACATTTTTATAAAAAAGCTAGGTAGAACCCTAGTCCATCAATTCTAATAGTCTTTCGGCACTCTTAATATCCAAAGACTGCCGATCCCGAGAGCTAAGCATCCACCGAGTTACCAGCCGCAGTCAATTCACTTAATTCATATTTACTGGCGGTCCCGAGAGCAAAGCTTCAACCGAGTTACCAACCCCAGTAAATAATAACATTATGCCCGAGAGCTAAGCATCACCGAGTTTTATTCACATCTCACAAGATCATGCCCGAGAGCAATGCATCAACCGAGTCAAATTACCACTAACACTCACTCTCAATCCTACCGGTGCGCACACGGTCTTGATAAAACCCATCAGGTAGCCCGTTCTATCGTAATTTATTAAAAATAAATAAAATAAGGAAGATTACAATAAATTAAAATAAAATAAAATAGCAATTAACTAATCATGTGAGAACTTAATATAAACATGCTCACGTAATCATAGAATTAATAGGAGAATTTAAATTCAAATATTTTTCAATGAAGTAAAATAATATATTCTTTCTTTAAATTCTCCTTTTTATCATAATCAACAAATTTATATTTAATATAAAAATCCTAACACACATTTCAGTTATGAACTTACAAGTAGAATGCGTTCCTCTGTGAAGTCGTTTCCGACCTTGACCTGAAGACTTGACTAGGGGCGCAGCTAAAGAAAAGAGATAAAAAATGGAATTAAAAACGGAAATCCTATAAATTCTAGATTTCTAAGGAAAGATTCAAAAAAAAAAGACGACTCTACTATACTCGACCCGATGTTGCGTTTTACGAGAAATCTATCGAAAATTCGGCAAAATCTCCTCTGTAAAACGGACATCTCTCTACCGAAGTAGAGTCATTCCTACACAGAAAAACACTTCAAATACCGATCTCAACTCCAAATCTCAGGTTGGCCCCCAAACTACACAAATTGCCCAACCGAGAACCACAATTCACAATAATAATAACATAATATTGTGATATCCCACATCGGTTTGGAGGGGGAACGAAGCATGCCTTATAATAAGGATGTGGATACCTTCTACTTGAGACGCGTTTTGGGTTGTAGCCCTTAAAATCGTGCGCTCCAGGTTGCGAGTTGGGGCTAGCCTGTGAGCAAAGCGGACAATATCTCAAGCGGGTAGGCTGGGGCTGTTACAATGGTATCAGAGCCTGGGCCCAGACCGTTGTGCCAGCATAGACGCTAGACCCTTTTAAGGGGGGTGGATTGTGATATCCCACATCGGTTTGGAAGGGGAACGAAGCATGTCTTATAATAAGGATGTGGATACCTTCCACTTGAGACGCGTTTTGGGTTGTAGCCCTTAAAACCGTGCGCTCCAGGTTGCGAGTTAGGGCTGGCCTATGAGCAAAGCGGACAATATCTCAAGCAGGTGGGCTGAGACTGTTACAAATATAATTTTCTTTAAAATCATTAATAAATCATAAGAAATCTCATTTAAATACCACAAATTAATTTATTTACAAAATAAGACATAAAAACTATTATTTTCCAAAATAGGCAATAGAATTCAAATTTATAATTAAATTTAATTAATAAAACCCATTTTCAAATTTAAATAATTTACTTAACATCAACCACAATTAATTATTTAAATTGCTCAATCATTAAATAAAAATAACTAAAAGCTCATTTTAACATAAAAATAATAATAAATTCATTCTTCATATATTTTTCTAAAAATTTACTAATAATTAGTTAAAATTAGGAAATAAATCATAAAAATATATTTTTAACACTAAATATATTTAAATCATCAACTATTTAAATACCACAATATTTATACCCATTTATATCATTTTCCGGAAATTAATCTAAAATTAACAAAAATATATAAAAAATACTAATTTAATCAATAAAATTAATTTATACAATCTAAAATTAAAATCATCAATAAACATATTATTTAACTATATATTTACCAAAAATTAACTTAAAATCAATTTACACAAATTAATTCAAAAAATTAAAATAAATTCAAAAAAATATATAAAAAAATATATATATGCAAAGCATTTAAGCTCAAGAACACTAATCTAAACTCAAATTAACAAAACTAACCTAATCTAACTCAAATCACAAAAAAAATGCTAAACTAAACCTAGAACTAATTACTCAAATTTAGAGCCAAAAGGATGAATTATCTTAGGGAGAAGTGAAGCTTAAGGAAAGAGGAAGAAAATGAGCTCAAGATCTCCGGAAGAGGACGCCGGAAATCGATTCTGACGAGGAAAAAGGATGCTGCCAACAGAGGAAGAAAACGCACAGGGGAGAGAGAAGCTAGCTGCTTGCTGGAAATAGAGGTCTGCCGGTGCTTACTGGTGGCGCGTGACGGTGAATGGCAGTCCGGTGATGGCTGGAACAGTGGGTGGCGTGGTGAGACAGCAAGAGGAAGAAGAAAATGGCATATGGTTCAGGGGAAAAGAAGAAGCAAAAGCTTCTGTCCGAAAATTTTTTAAAGCTGTCCCTTTTTTTTTTAATAATAATAATAAAATAATCACTTTCTCCAAAATATCATTCTCTACCAAATCTCCACCACACAATTATACTTATATATATATATATATATACAACAATTTATTTAAAATCTAATTCAAATAATAATAATAAAATACTAACTCTCCCATCAAACACTATACAATATACATATATATATTTAACAATTAATTTAATTAAATAAAATTATACAACTCAATAATATTTAATAATAACATTAAACTTTATTTCCCAAATAATAAAGTAAATACTAACACTAACATATAATTTAAATTTCACAAAATAATAATAATTAAAATAATAAAATTTTATTAACACTGCAAATCTCAAAATAAATTTTAAAATTTTATTTAATTAAAATACGAGTTATTACATAGGGCCTTTTTGGTTTAGTTGTTTTTATTAGCTGATAGCTATTTTGTAATAGTGTTTGATAAAATGAATGTGAGCTATTTCGGTTAGTATATAAAATGACTATTCTAGACATAATTTATTTATTTTATACAAACAAATAATAATACTTATAATAATAAATTTTACTACAACAACAACAACATAATAATAATAATAATAATAATTGTAAATAATAGTATAGAATTAAATTCATAATTTTTTAATAAGTGCAAAATAATATTATTTAATTTTTTCTCTTTTAACAAACGAATTTAATTTTTATGCAACAATCAAAATTTTATTCATTAAAATATATGAGACTTTCTATAATATTATTAGATTATCAAATTCTTTGCTAATAAAAAGAAACAACAATAATAATAAAATAATAAAAATAAGATTAATTTTTTATTCATGCCAATTAACGATCAAGATTGACGGAAAGTAGGAAGTTTGTGTTCCATTTAGCCTCCCAAATAAAATTTATATGAGATTTGAACATGCAGTGAGCTCATATTTTTAATAAGGTTAATTTTGTAAAAACAAAACAATTGTAGTGAGCTGTTTAAAAAAAGATAGGATTTGGAGTTGTTTCAATCAACAACTGGTTCACTCCCAATCAGTTATCAACTGTTGATTTTAAAATTTACCAAACACATTTTGATCAACTTTTTGACAACAAGCCTCTAACCGCTACTCCAATTAGTTAAACTAAACACCCTCTTAGATGTAGTATAATTAAAGTGTTTTATATAGAATAAAATATATGTATTTTAAAATAAGAATTTTTATAAAAAGGAAAAACTAACTAAACAAATTAAAAATAAAATATATTACACTAATTTACTTTAAATTTTTATTGCCATTATTTTTAAATATAATAGGATTTATTTTGAGAATTATGAAATTACTATTGGAGTATGTATAATAGTATTTTAGTTAAGAAAATTTTTAAAAATAGAATTTCTAATCGTTTAGGAAAAATGATTGAGTGATTTAGGATAAAAAATATGTATTATATAAAAACTTTTAGAATTTGAATAGTATTAAAATATGTATATTAGTGTTTTAATTAAAAAATAATACTAAAAAATTATAATAAATATTTTTTTAATAAAAATTAGGATTTTTAATGGTTTGATACAATAGTTTTTGGAGTGAATACTCAAATATGAAGATAGACATTATCAAATTTTTGGTTTAGTAACTTTAGAGCTCATCATTTAATATAAATATATATGTGTATATATATATACTAGAAAGTTTGTCCGCGCTTCACTGCGGATATAGTACAGATCTCAAGTCCTTATTTAATATAGACCTTAAATTTGTATTTATTACTTAATACAGACATTAAGTTCATATTTTCAATATTAGTGTTTTATGAAAATTGTTCATGTGAACAAAAGGAAGATCAAATACATAGAAATAAAAAAACAATGTCAATTTTTATCTTCATATGGGTCATCAAGCCTGCAAGAAAAAGGAAAAATTAATTAAAATTATTTTTTTTTAACAAATATTTGGTGATAATTCCAAGAAAAAACTACAAAATAGAAATAAAAATAACAATTATTAGGTGATTCTATTATAAAATGGTCAAATTAAAAGATTTAAATTTAAAATATTAAATTTGACAAAAAAATAAAGATTAAGTTTTTTTTATGGGATTGAAAAATTTTAAATATGACATTTCATTCAAGTAAAATGAGCTTTTAAAGGGATAGAAATTTTCTATTGCCTACTTTCCTATATAAAAATTTGAACTAATTAGACTTCATTTAAATGAATTTGAATTTCTCACTACTTATACCAACAAAGGTTAATATAAAATATTTTATTTTATATTGATAAATTTTTGTTGGCATAGGAAATAGGGTAGATCTTGATTTTGAAGTTTTCATTCATCATTAGTAATTTGTAAAATGTATTAGTTTTAGATGAATATTTTGTTAAAAAAAACATTGCCTCCCACTATATAATACATAGATTTTGATCCATTGAATTTTCAAGAAATTAAAAAAAAAAAAGAAGAAACCCCACTTTTAAAGTAGTTGAGTATATTATTGAAAGCAAACGATTTCAAATTTGTGCATTTTCAAAATAACTAATTAACAAATTTCGCTAAAAAATATTTCACCTAATCTAACCAACGATCAACTTTACTGCTTAATTCTCTAAAATATTTAATCTAATTTATCCAACTAAAATTGTTCTAATTTTTTTAAAATATTTTTGATAAAAGAACTAACTAGAATTCTCCGCGAATTTTTTTCAATAATATTTTAATAAACTTAACTAACTAAAAATTTCTATAAAATTTAGCTCAAAGAGTTGGAAGATGGGAAGCTATAGGGATTGGGTCTGTAAAAATAAAAGCAAAGGTAAATTGACAAAAGTACACATGCCAAACAGCACCGCATATCATGAAAATAAAGGATTTTTTGGGCAAAACATGAAAGTGTAAAAAGACAAGACAATGCACCGTGTCGTATGAAGTGAAAGGGACAAAACGGCATGCTCATGAACTGGACGGCATCATTTTGCATTGACGGCAGTCAATTGCTCAGAAGTGGAAAAGACAGTTCCTTAAAAGGAGAGCGGTGGCAAGAGGCATAAATAAAAGCAAAATCGATGGGCGTTAATATCACTGTAGTGCTACAGTGATATTACATTCTCAATTATATATATATATATATATATATTGTATTGTTTTTGGCCAGGAAGATGGAGGGAGGAGATCTGGCCAGGAAGATGGAGGGAGGAGATCTGAATATATATATATATATATATATATATATATATAGAGAGAGAGAGATTCTCATCGGTTATAATATAAACACCATTAAATTAAATTAACTTATTTGCATTAAAGTTATTAAATTTTTATTATGTATGAATAATTAAATAATATTTTAAAGGTAATAATGATTGTTGTTAAAGGCTTTGAAACAGATGAATGAAGGAATCGGTTATGCTACTGAGGCTTTAAGAATAGTGTAGTGAGCACTTACCTAAGTAAAGAAATTTCAAAAATTTTACTTTATCATAACTCTTCATCACATGAAGAATTTCACTGCCAAGATCCATTTTGCAATAGAACACATAGCTAAACAAATACATCAACATGTATAAATAAATTTAGGAAATTTAAATTGCGGAATACTTACAATTTCCTAAGTGTTTGATGAAGACCATAAATGATCTACTATAATGGATTGCTCTTTTGAATCAATGCTAAGTCATCCAAATGTATGGCCTCTAGCTTGAAACATCAAAGCCTTGTCAATCACCTTCTTGCCTTGATTAAGCTTAGCAGCAAGTACCCTCTCTAAATGACCCTTAAAGACTTGTACTAACTTAATTCACTTGCAAGAATTTAGAGTTTACTTTTTGTGTATATGTTGTTTTCCTTTTGGTATATATTCTTTACCAAAAATCTCTACTCACTTTTTCTTTCTCAAAATAAGAACTTATATTAATCTCATTAATATAATTCTCATTTAAGTGTATTTTTCTTAGAACTCACCTTAGGATGTGAGTGTAGAGATATCTATATATATAGGCTAAGATAAGGAAGAAGTATACAATTTGAACAAGTAATTATCATTACTAACTACATCATTAGCAAGACACCTAGCATACCACCTTGCATGCCACCTTGCATAGTAGTATACAAATTGAACAAGTAATTATCATTACTAATTACATCATTAGCAAGACACCTAACATACCACCTTGCATGCCACCTTGCATAGTAGTGTTCAATTTGCTCAAGTAACTCATTAGTGTCCAAAGAATGATGTAGAGATTTAATCACATCTCATGCATTAAGTCCACATTCATTCT
>CATIWK010104715.1:0-13622 GCA_949634005.1 Mallotus japonicus
CTTTGTGGCAGACTGGATTTCTAATTTTGCCCTTCATTGTCCGATTGGGGTGCATAAAGTTCAAGAGCCTTCTCAGAGTCTCAAGAATTTGCTGGAAGGTGATGCTGTTGGGGCTGCTTGGCCCCGTTCTGTGAGAGTTTAATTCTCCTGCTTTCTTTTTACTTTTGGGGTTTTTCCCCTCCTCTGTATCCAAAAAAAAAAAAAGAAGAAGAAAATAGTTTCAAGATGGCACAATTCTTGTTCTTGACCTTCAACTGGGTCACTATGCATCGAACGGCCATGATCCAAAGTCAACCCTGTTGACTTTTTCGTCTCATTTCCATACAATTTCATCACTTCAAAGGTGTTACATCAATTCTTGATTCTTGAGAATCAATTCTATGAATTTCTAAGTTTCAAAAAAAAAAAAAAAATTCTTGATTCTCAACTACTGTAATCTTGTATACGGCTTGCTTGTCACCCTTTACCATAAGTTAATCATTATAAAATATACCAAACAGTTGAAATTAGTTAATAGAAGTTAAAATTATTTAATTATTTATTTTAAAATAGTTACAAATTAATTAAATATAAGAATTAAAATTTTAAAAGTTATCATAATAATTTTATTTAACTTTTTATTATATATATATATATATAGTGATAATAATAATTGTTGAATAAATAAAATAAAATAAAAATAAAAAATGGTTAAGAAGTAAATTAGAAAAGGAAAAGATGTTTTTAGTTTAATAAAAGAGAGACGTTTTAACTAGAATAAAAGACATAATTTTTTATGGAAAAGAGTAATGTTCTAGGTGTAATAGAATTCAAGTATTTTACATAAAATTAGAATTTATATAAATTTTTTAAGAAAAATTAGAAAACTCAATGATTTTACATGTAAGGTTTTCAAAGTAAATATTAAAATATGTGGAAAGACACTTGTAAAATTTTGAGTTTAATGATTTTAGAGTTCTGCATATTTTTAAGAAAAATAAAAAATTTAATGATTTTACATGTAAGGTTTTGAAATTGAATTTAATGATTTTCAAGCTCAATATTTAATATAAAACATTAAACTAGGTTATTGAAACTTCTCCTTTGTAAAATTAAATCAAATTGGACTTTGGTGAGTACAATGAAGTCTTGTGACTTTTTTAGTGCAATTAAATCCTATATTTTTTTAAAAAAAATAATTTTAATGATTAACTAATAAATAATATTGATACTTTTTTTAAAATATATATAACCTAATTATAAAGTTTTAAAGTTTTTATATTACATGATACTTTTTTAAAATTTTCTTGAATTTTTTTTTAAAAAGGATCAATTTTATTTGTTGATATAAATATTAAATTGATAATTGATCCAAAATTTAATTTTAATGGTTGAATAAAAATTTTTTCAATTTTATTCATCGGTTTTAAAATTTTAACCTACAAAATAATTTCTAAACCTACACAATGTTGATGCATAAAATTTTTTACTCAACCGTTAAAATTAAAATTTTTAGGCAATTATTAATTTGCTATTTATATTCATGCATAAAATTAGTTAATATATATATCAATTTTATTTGTTAATTAACCATTAAGATTAATTTTAAAAAAATTTATAGAATTTAATTGTACTAAAAAATTATAAGATTTAATTTTACTTATCAAACTACAATTTGATCTAATTTTAAAAAGAAAAAGTTCTAACTTGGCTAAAAAAAAAAATGACAAGGTCCAATGTGAAATTAGGGCAAAACGTGGGATGCAATTTGTACCTTCAGCCTTCTTAAACCATAGTTTATACAGTCGCGTTAAATTAGTTATTGAAAAATTTTATTATTTTTATAATTTTACTTAAATTGAATTAAATTAGTTATAATCTAAATATTAATATTTTAATTAAAAAGTAGATATTAACTAAATATTTACCAAAAAAAGAAAATAATATATAGAAAGCTAGGCTTTAAAGTTCTTGATGACTAAATATTAACTTAGTTGAAGTGATTCTTAAACCCAATATTTTAGAGTTCACTGTATGACGTTTGTGGGATTCAATCGCAAGTCCCTAGTTCCATAGTTAAACTTATAGTAGATAACACGAAATTTTCTTGATAAATTGAAAATTAAAAAATTAACAAAATATGGCCTTTTTTTTTTCCCCACTTTTACAATGAGAGATTTGATCTTGAGTGAAATCAGGTATTTTGTAATATCTTGACTAATAACTTGACAAATGTGTTTTAGAGTCTCTTTGATTCAACTGTTTTACAGCAGCTGATAGTTAATAGTGGATAAATAATAGCTAATAAATATGAACTGTTTCGTAAATTTTTGTTAGTTGTTGTCTTAGTATGTTAAATGACCATTAAGAACATAATTTATTTATAGATAAAATTTTATAATATTTTTTAATTATGTAAATTATTTTAAAATGATATATAGTAATAAATAATAATTTATTGTCTTTGATTTATATATTATTAAAATAATTAATAAAAATTATTTAAAATAGATTTTAAAAAATAAATATTATTGTATAATTTTTTAAAAAATTATAGGTATAAATATTATAATTATTTAATTATTAATTTTAATTTAAAATAATATTTATTTAATTATAAACGATAAAATTAATTATATGCATTTTATTTAAATGAAGTTATTTGTTATTAGTTTAATAAAAGTAAAATAATCTAAATAAAAAAAATGATACAAATTAACTATCAATTGATGAAAGACTTGTTAATTTTAAAATTTTATTAAATAATTAAATTATAACTGATTAATAAAAATATTTATTGACCATCTCAATCAGTTAATAACAAGAAATATTGCAGAAAATAATCATAAAAAAACAACATAAATCCATTATCAAGATAGTAAAGTTTGTCAAAGCCAAGAGGTCTACCCCGAGTGGTTAAGGCTGAGACCCGGGCACCTTTAGATCTCCAGTTCAATCCTTGGTACTGTTAGTTTTAAGAAAAAATTTTCCTTTTCCCACTAGCAACCAATAAACTAACAGTTGTGGACGCCGATGAAAATAAAAAAGCAAATTTTAGAAGACGTTCACACACACATAGAAACACGCATGTTTGACTATGTACAGTAACAAATGTGGTCTGGTCTCTCTTTGTTATCGCTGTCTCTGCAACGATATAGCGGCAATTCGAATCATTTTCTATTTTTCTCTTAAACATCAAATGTGAACTGCAAAATAATTTTCAAGGAAAAAACTTTAACTTAATTAATATTTATTTTTTTCTTGTTTAAATATTAAATTTTTATCTTAAACTTTTATTCTATTAACATATAAAAATTTATTAGAATTAGACTTTTTTTATTAAATATATATAAAAATACTAAAATATCTTTTCAAACAATGAATAATTATAATTAACTATAAAATACTAATGATATGAATCATTTTTATGAATCATATCATTACTAAGTGAGGAACGTAGATATTTAATATTATTAAATATAAAAATTTAAAATATTATTAATATTTTATTGTTAACTATAGTATTTTTATTGTCTAAAAGGATATTTTAATTTTTTTTATATAAAAGTTAATGGAAAAATAATTTAATCCTAACGAAAATATTTAAATATTAATAAAAAATAAAATTGAGGGAGACAAAAATTTAATTTTAAAATAAAAAAATGTACCTATAAATTAGGCTAAATTTTAAAAGGAAAAATATAATTTACTCATAATTTTAATATAATTAATTTGACAATCAATTAATTATTTTCAGTCTGTGAATGCCATTGAGGTTTGGATTGAATAGTTTAGACAAACACGTTTATGTTCAATCTGCGACACCATTTTAAAGATTTATTTTAAAGTTTTTTATAAATAATGATAATAATATCACATGTCCAAAAATAGATAAATTAAATGATTTTTTACTAATATTAACACTAATAATTAATAATTATAATTTTATAGTTCAAAAATTATTTTATGTTAGTAATCATTAGAAATAACTGGCAAAATTATTCTTATTTCAAATGATATTTTAAATTTGAGTCGGTGTATATAAAATTATATTAAATTAATTAATTAATATAAAATTTTATTATTTTTATAATTTCGTTCAAATCGAATTATATTATTCAGTACTGTTATAGAGAAATAAAAAAAAAAAGCCCTTATAAATTGAAGAGGAAAAAAAAAAAACAGAAAAGACAGGACAAAGTGTTGAAACAAAAGAAGGTGGATGTTTTTTTTTTTTTTTTTTGCCAGAAAAGAAGGTGGATTTCATGGTAACTACAAGGAAAAAAGGGTGACTCTTTCATAACAGTACTGAATAATCCAACTACTTTTCTCTTATATTCTTCTCCACCAAAAAATAAGAGAAAAGAAAAAGAAGAAAAGAAAAACTTGAAATCATTTAAAAGCAACAAAACCCACTTTTTTTCTTTTTCGTCTTTCTTTTCATTTCTTGGTTGGCTGTTTCTCTGTTTTTGCCTTGAATCTTTTTCTTTGTTCATTTATATATTTCTTGTTGTTTATCATCATAAGCATCATCATCATCATCTACAAAACATGTGTTATTGATCTAAGTGAGTACCAAAGCAGCAAAGTAGCATCTAGGAGGAGATTCTTGAAAAGTCAAACATGGGTAATTGCTTTGGATCTCCTTCTCATAATGCTAATAATGCCCCTTCCAGCTCTATCTACAGCACCAATAATCCAACTACTCCAGGTATGGTTTCTTTACTTTAACTTGTTTTGTGGGTCTTGGCAAGTTGTTTCTTGACATGGGTTTTTCTTGTTTTTGAAGTTTAATTTTGTTAGAATTTGTGTTTTTGGTTCAACAGGGTCATCTTCAAATAATACTTTCAACACCACCACCATGGATTTCTCAGCTACAAGTAGCAGTGTAGGGAAAAGTCAATTTTCTGCTGCTGTAAGTGAAATGAATGATGATGCACATCCAACTGGTCAGATATTGGAATCACCAAACATGAAGGAGTTCACCTTTGCTGATTTGAAGAGTGCCACAAAAAATTTCAGATCAGATACTTTGTTGGGTGAAGGTGGTTTTGGAAAAGTCTACAAAGGATGGATAGATGAAAAGACTTATGCACCTTCTAAAACTGGCATTGGGATGGTTGTTGCTATCAAGAAACTAAATTCAGAAAGTATGCAAGGGTTCCAAGAGTGGCAGGTAAACTTCTTTTTTTTTTTCTGTTATAATCTTTCAGAAAATGGAATTGCAAGCATTTATTGTTTATTCTGTTTTCCAATTTCTTGTTTCTGCTGAGTCTGTGACCATTATAAAAAAAATAAAGGGGAAAAAAAAAAGATAAGGCATAAAGAAAAGCAGGAAGAAAAGGCAGTCTTGTGTTTGTTGTTGGCTTTAATAATCTTTTCCATTACGGGACCCACCTGTAATGACAAATGTATGCGTTGGACTGGGATTCCAATTAGTCTGATAATTGATGGAAAGTGCCTTCTTCGTAAGGTCACTCACATTTCACGGTCCAACATTTCTGTTGGTGTGATAATGGAAGCAAGGTGCCATTCTCACAGGGTCACCTTTGCAGACATATATGTTGTTTGTTATAATGACCCTTTTGAGATAAAATGCTCTGAACAAACACTGATTAATCTTAGACTCATAGGTACAATTTAATACAGTATATAACTCCAGCTTGAAATTATTTAGTTCCTGCATTATGGGGCTGGTGCTCAACTATTCAGCAATATTATGTTAGGAAATTTTTGAATTGCTGCCGTGTATCCTTTCCTTGTTGATGCTAAGTGCATTTTTATTTGATAATGCAGTCAGAGGTGAACTTTTTAGGAAGGTTATCACATCCAAATCTGGTAAAACTGTTAGGATATTGTTGGGAGGATAAAGAGCTACTTCTTGTGTATGAGTTCATGCAGAGGGGAAGCTTGGAGAACCATCTATTCAGAAGTAAGAATTGATGGAATAATTAAGAGTGGAAAAATAAAAGAAACAAAGGCTAGTATTTACTAAATTTTTGAATTCTATTGATAATTTGATTGTCTGTTTCTGCAGGAAATCCTGCCATTGAACCTTTGTCTTGGGACTTACGGCTCAAAATAGCCATTGGAGCAGCTCGAGGTCTTGCCTTTCTTCATACTTCAGATAAGAAAGTCATTTACAGAGATTTCAAGGCCTCAAACATATTACTTGATGGGGTTAGTTTATATATGATCTTTTTTTTTTTTTTCTTTTTTTGAATTCTAAGACCTCATTTTAAAGTTATCTATCGGTTTTTCTTAAAACATAAGAGTGCTTACCGGTTATAGAAATGTGGCAGCCATGTTGATTGTGAATGGTGCTCCTATGATTCTAATGCTGTGGAAAATGAGAATTTAGTGGTTTCTGATAGCTAAAGATTATAATAAACTCAAAAGTAGCATGCAATTTAGCGACCATGGAACACATGCATTGAATAGGATTGATACATTTGTGCTCAAACACTTTTTCCATTTCTACTAAATTCAGTATCATGCTAAATTTGACAATAACCTGTTTTCCACTTAAGGATGCTATTTAATCACCATGGAAGACTTATGCATTGAATAGGATTTAATATATTAAGACATTTTTTCATGTATCTATACTAGATATACCAAATGGAGCATTATGCTAAATTTGATTGATAATGGCACATTAAAGAAGCTAAATAAAACTTGCTCATTTAATAGTAAATGAGCATTTTGTAAGAAGTCATTTAAGATTCAAGTTTTTCCTTTTCTTTCTCGTGGGACTCCTAATGATAACTTGCACGAATGATAAACTGAAATAATTTTTTTTCGCCCAACAATATTGATATTTTGATACTACGAATAGCAGATTTTGTAAACATCCAAAAACAAAATGAAGATGTCTTCCTTTTACTGTACTGAAGTATGTTTACAAGAGATAAGGGTATCTGGGGTTTGGAAGTTTCCCTTTTAGGTATAGCCGTATAGGCATCCACTACTTTCCAATTATCTTACGTTCAGGGGATATTTTAGTGACATTGCATTTCTTTTTCTTCTTGCTTTCCTGTTTACAGAATTACAATGCAAAAATATCAGATTTTGGCTTGGCCAAATTGGGTCCTTCAGGTGGGGACTCGCATGTGACAACCAGGGTTATGGGAACTTATGGTTACGCTGCTCCTGAGTACATTGCAACAGGTAATACTATAAATGGTATAAATTGTGAATCACTATACCTATTGCAAGCAACTTTCTTAAGTCAAATAAATTAGGAGAGGATAGTTCGAAAACTAAAATGATGCTGCTGTTGCTATTGGTGTTGAATGATATATGTGGCAGTGAAATACCTAAAGCCAGGAATTCTGACTGAATTTTTTAATTATGGGGTTTGAGAAACAAGACAGACAGGAATAGGATATCTAAAATACTGCTCAAATTGGCTATTGTAGTTTAAACTTTAAACCATAAACATAGATAGCTATATGAATTAGCTGACATGGTGTCTTATCATGATAATCAGGTCATTTATATGTCAAGAGTGATGTTTATGGCTTTGGCGTGGTGCTGCTTGAAATGATGACAGGCTTAAGGGCTCTTGATACAAAGCGTCAAAACGGGCAGCAAAATTTGGTTGATTGGTTGAAGCCAACTCTTTCACAGAAAAGAAAGTTAAAAACCATTATGGACCCAAAAATAGAGGGCCAATACTCTACCAAGGCAATGCAACTAGCAGCACAACTTACGTTAAAATGTCTGGAATCAGATCCTAAAAGCCGGCCCTCCATGAAAGAAGTTGTGGAGGCATTAGAACAAATAGATGCAATCAAGGAAAAACCGAAGGGAAGCAAAAGTACTTCAGGCTCCTCACATTCCTCTGCTTCTCATCAAAAGCAACAACAAAACCATCATCGCTCACCGCTCCATTTGAGGGCACAGGCAACCTAAAACGAAGCACTTTGCCTTTGCGAATGACTAAAGAGAAGGTAAAGCATATATTGAATGTGTTCAGGCGAAATTGTTTATGCCACTATTTTTTATTTCTTTGAACTTGTGATTAAATGATCATTTTTTCAGTGATTTGTTTTAGTTCATAGCAAATTTTGTTGTAGTTGCCATTTATCTTCAAGGGATTATTAGTGTTGTAACTCATAAACCAGGAGTTAGATTTTCTAATGTAATTGTGGATAAGAGGGGGAAAACGTTTTCTAGTCTTTTTTTTTTTGTTTGGATTTCAGCTATTTAATGAAGCTATTCTACAAAATGTGACCATGGATGATGCATCTGTTTCTCTATCTTTCTTTTAATTATACCTGTGTGTGTCCGTGTGTACATATGCGCCTCCTTACGGAATTTATCTCCTCAAAAGACATTTTTTATGGTGTGTCCGAATGTTGCCTCTTTTGCAGTTTGAAATTGTTCATCCTGGAGTACATATAACCATCAAAATCATGCAATGTTCTATGCGTTTATAGTCTGTGGTGGTGACCATTTCACTCAAGGAATTGACCGAGCTAAACATATGTAGATTTCCAACCACATGTTCGCATGTTCAAACATGCCTACATGTCTTTAACATCTCAAATGCAATCCACCATCATACTCTTTTCTGAGAAACTAAGTCATAAGCATCTTTCTTTAAAAAAAAAAAAAAAGTCAAGCATCTTTAAAAAAAAAAAAAGAAAGAAAAAAACACTTGTCCATTTCGCGGTCATTATGAATGGAGTGAGAAGATGATAAAATTCTAAAGTTAATGGCATGGAAAAATATAGTCAATTTTTTTTTAAAATTTTTTAATGCTTGAAAATAGACATGGCTAGGCCTAACTACTTGACTAATAGTAAGATACTGCCAATACTTCACAACTGTCGTTACAGCTAATTGCTTGCAATTTGTCAAACTTTATTTCCGTCATTGACACTCCTATGTTGCAATCATCAACATTGTTAAGGCCACACGCCAAGTAACCAAGTAATTAGTAGTAAGGAATTTTAATTAAATCTTATTCGAACAGTATTGGAGGTTTTTTTTTTTTAAAAAAAAATTAATATGGAGGTTAAATGATAGAAGCAGCTCTAATTAGGGTTGTGCATAACCGACCGAACTCGAGTTGCCGAATCAAACTCGAACCGATGAAGAAGAGCGGCTCGGTTTAGGCGGAAGAGTGGAGGTGGATCGGTTGAGGTAAGGGTCATTGTTCGGTTCACGGGTTGCAGTTCGGTGGAAGATTTTATCCACCCGAATTGATCGAACTTCTGAACCTTTAAATAATAATAATAATAATAATATATACACACACGATGCCGTTTTTTTAAAAAAAAACCTTAATCCTCCTAACCCTAGGTATATAATCATCTTTTTCTCTCTATCCCTCATTTCTAACCCTATACCTTGCCGTAGACTCTCGAAGTCCGTCGACTCTCGTTCTTATCTCTCTCTCTCGTTCTCTGCTTCTGCTCTCGACCTCTCGTTATTTTGTCCAAATTCAATGCTCTCTTCTTCTGTTACTTCCTTTCACTTAATCTAAAAACTCTCTAGTCTCTCCATTCTTATCTTCTTCTGTTAATTTTTCACTTTTCTTACATTAAGGAAGAGAGAGACGATTCTCTGTCTCCCTCTTTCTGTGGTTCATTTGTTTCATTTCAAATCGTTCGTTTGAAATGGAGAAATCGTTGAAGCCTTACTTTTTGCACATATTATTCTCATGTAAAATCACTTCCGTTAGACAAACAACCTAAGATCGTTGTTGTTTCCTAAACTGATACTAGTTTTCCTTAAGTGTTTTTTGATATATATCTCTTTTTCTTGTGACATAGTTGAAGAGTGAAAAAAAAACGTATATAAAAATCTTAGATCTATGAGATTTCTTATGTTTTTAAGTATAAATTGGTGATTTTTCAAAGTGATCTTTTGTATATATGCTCAGATGTTAACTTCTTTTGTTTTAATGTATTTTCATGTGTGGATATGGGAAATTAATCGCCTATTTTGTGAAGGTGGAAGCCATATATTGAAGGATCTGATCATTCCTCGACCAGTCACCCTTCGATCTACGGTAGAAAAAGAGAAAAAAATGTGTATTTCAAAATTTTTTTTATTATAGATAAAAAAATTTATGCTTCTGCGATCTTTGCTTTTTGATTAATTATTATTGATCTTGATTTCAAGTATTAATATGTTTTTTCAAAAAATTTATAAATTTTTGATCGTCTGGTAAAATTTTGCCTAAATTATTCTGTGAGAAAACTTAAAATTTTATAAAAAAATATGTTTTTGTATTTTTTTAAAATTATATAATTTATTTTTATTTAATATACAGAATACAGTTATGATTTTTATTTAACATAATATCAATTATTTAATAAATTATTTTATTTTATTAAAATTAATAAATAATTTATATAAATTATATTAATGATTTTTATTTTAAATAATTTATATAAAACTAATTAATTAATTTAATCAATTACTTTATTAATAGTTTAATTAATTTTTTAATCAATAATTTATTTACTTTATTAATATTGTTATATAATATATGTTTAGTGTGAATACTTTGAATACTGGTTTTTGATTATAGTTCAATTTTTGTTGTTATTCTTTATGAATATGTAGATGGATAGTCCGGGTGATGCTAGTGGCAGTACTACCACTGCTACTAGTGAACTTGTGAATATGGTGGAAGCTTCACAAAATACTCAGGAGCATAATGCTGCTTATGTTCAACAACATTATGTGGCTTCATCACAACAAAATGCTGGTAAAAAGAAAAAGGAAGCAGATTAACACTAGATCTGCAGTTTGGTAGCATTTCGAACAAATTAAGGAAGGTGAGACTGTGAGCAAAGCTAAATGCATTTATTATGCTAAACAGTTTGAGGATGAATCCAAAAAAATGGGAAGTCAACTAGGCAACAACTCTTAACTTTTCAACTTGCATCAAATGCTTCTGGTACCGAGCCTAATTTAGGGGTTATGGGAACTTAAAAATTTGACCAGGAGTTAATTAGAAATGCTTTAGCAAAAATGATAGCCTCTGATGAGTTGCCTATTAGATTTGTTGAAGTGGAAGGGTTTAGAAACTTCATGAATGTTGCATGCCCTCATTTCAAAATGCCTTCTAGGTGGAATGTTAGTGGGGATATCTTCAACATCTTTGTTAAAGGAAGACTAAAATTGAAAAACTTTTTAAAAACAAACTGCTAGTGAGTGTGTCTTACCACAGATTCTTGGACATTTATCCAAAGAATCAACTAAAATGTGCATTATTGCATATTTTATAGAAAATGAGTGGAAGCTTCATAAAAAAAATCCTTGCATTTGTGCCTGTAACTTCACATAGGGGGAATATATTGCAAAGGCACTTGAAAACTCATTGATGGAGTGGGGCTTAAAAAATAAATTTACTGTCACTCTTGATAATGCTGCTTCAAATGATACTTCTATGTCATTTTTCAAAAAAAAAAAAAATTAATGAGTTAGGGATTGAGTAGCATTAAAGTTAAATATGTGCATATGAGGTGTGTGGCTCATATTCTTAATTTGGTAATTAATGAGGGCTTAAAGGAATTGAGCACATCTATAAAAAGGGTGAGGGATGTGGTTAGATACATTATAAATTCCCCTTCTAGATTAAGAAAATTTAAAGAATTTTCTGATTTGCTTGGTATTCAATCAAAGTTTGCTCTCTATCTAGATGTGCTTACCCGTTGGAATTCCACAAACTTGATACTGAAGTCTGCTTGCATTTATGAAAAAACCTTTGTTCAAATGAAGAAAATGAATTATCACTAAGAACAGACCTAGGTGATAATGTTCCTGACTTCTATGACTAGTATTGTGCCAATAATCGGGTTCAGTTCTTATAGCATTTCTATGAAATGACTTTGACAATCTCGGTCATTATGTCACTTTAAATACTTTTTTTTCTGAGATTGCTAATCTGTTCTGTATTCTTAATGAATGGAAGTATGTTAATGATCTTTTTGTGAGGTCCATGGGACACAACATGAAATCTAAGTTTGATAAATACTGGGGAGATCCAAAGAAAATGAACTTGTTGATTTTTATTTCTAATGTTCTAGATCTAGGCTACAAATTAGAATATCTAGAATTTTCAATGACCACAATTTATGGTGATTTGATTGGTGGAAGCTTGTTCAAAAATGTTAAAGATGCTTTTATATGAATTGTATGATGATTATGTCAATGACTGCAAGTTTGTGAATGATTCTGCTGCTCTAAATAATGCTTTGTCCAATAATGGTGGAAGCCAAACAAGTTTTGGAATAGATGTGCAAACAAGTGTGAAATCTATTTTAGTGTTAAAAGCAAGATTTAAGCAACAGAAATTAGAGAGTGGTAGTGGTGGAAGTAGAAATAATGAACTTGATTCTTATTTATCCGAGTCTTGTGCTTGATGTAATGACCCGTATTTTTATTTATTAATTTAAAATGTGGATTTTTAAGTGTTAATTATTATTTTTATGAAATTATTGTTAAATAAGTATTTTGATAAATTTTAATAATTATTAAGAAAATGTATTTGTAAATATTTATGTGTATATAATTAGTGATTGAATTTAAGGTTGAGTGTAGTTTTGCAAATAAATTTATAGAGAGGGATTTAAGGAGTAAAAGTATTTACTTTTAATATTAGGCAAAACCAATTATTTGGCCCTTGAACTTAACACTATTATTTTATTGAGCCCTTGAACTTCTATTTTATTGTATTAAGCCCCTGAACCTTTATTTTGAAACCTATTACCTCCTTTTTTTAACAACAGTTGTTAGAATGGAAGCAATCCATTAACGCCGTTAAAATATTATTTAGAAATTTAAGAAAAATCCACATTAGATGATTAAAAACCACGTCAATTAAAAATTCATTCTTCCTTCACTGACAGTGGGAAGTCAGGATCTATCATGTCTTCAAGGAAGCTAATATGGTAGTAGATAGACTCGCGGACTTTGCTAAAAATCTTCAGCCGGGGTGTCACAGGCTTCACCAAGCTCCTCTGGAAATTTTGCAGTGGATTTCTCATGATGTTATAGGAGTGGGTTATAGCAGGATGATTCATATGTAGTTTTTCTTTTGTTTTGTGGCTTTTGCCTCTCAAGGAAAAAACAATTCACTCTTCCTTTCGGTTGTTCATCGTAACTTTTGAAAGGGATGACAGAAACTGAAAGAAAAATGAAAGAGAAAAGAAAATTTGGTTTGTTCCCGTGCATGGGCGGATTTAGGAGGGGGGCAATAGGGACACTTGCCCCCCCCCCCCTAAATTTTTTCAATTATATATATGCCCCCACTAAATTTTTTCAATTATATATATATATATATATATTCTCAAAACAATATAATATGTAAACTTTTTTGTAGACCCTTAGTGAATCCATAATAATAACTCAATAGTCTATTATTATAATTCTTTTAGAAAGTTCAAATAATAAAATTTTTTCTTATTTTTTCTTTTTACTATTTTTAAATTTCACTTTTTGGCTTGATTTTTCCAAAATTCCATATCTTATCTCTCCTTTTCATTTCTTCTCTTGAATTAGCCACCCACACCTCACCTCTTTTGCTTTGTATATTTTTCTTTAATTTGCTCATTAATTATTATGCACTAAGCAATTTGATTAGAGTAGTAATTTAGTGTAGCATTCAACTATCCATC
>CATIWK010104755.1:0-14647 GCA_949634005.1 Mallotus japonicus
GTTAAGCATTATCCACGTCACTCAGGGCGCAAGTTTGGACCTTAGGGCGCAAGTTAGAACAGCTCAGTTCAGTTAATAGCCAAAACCCGCCATTTTCAGTTTCTTCAGGTTTTGAAAAAACGAAGCGAAATCCCTATTCTGATTCTGTTTAAAACCCTAACAAACTTCACATTTCTTATTGATCAAATGCTAATAGAAACGAAAAGAAATCGCAGCTGAATTCTCAGTTTCAATTTCTGTTTATTTCAGAAATGAATTGATTGAAAGCAATTTTTTGATGGTTTGAGGTTTGAAAAAGATGGGGAGTATGATTAAGAAGTTGCCTGATTCCGTTCGCAATTCGATGCGTTCTGGAATTATACTGTTTGATTTAACAAGTGTCGTCGAGGAGCTGGTTTTTAATAGCTTGGACGCTGCTGCTACTAAGGTGAAGCCTCTCTCTCTCTCTCTCTCTCTCTCTCTCTCTCTCTCTCTCTCTATCTCTCTCTCTCTTTGAGTTATTTGTTGTTCAATGAGAAATTACTGATTTGTTTTGTTGTTGTAGGTTTCGGTGTATGTAGGTGTTGGGACGTGCTATGTTAAAGTTGTGGATGATGGTCGGTAGTGGCGTTGTGATGTTCTATTTCTTATTAGGGTTTAGGGATGTTTGTTAATTTTGTGAGCTATGTGCTTTGCAGGATGTGGTATATCTCGGGATGGATTGGAGTTGTTGGGGCAAAGATACGGTACTAACTATATCATCTATCATTGGTTTCTTTTTTTTTGTAGGTGATTTCTCTTTGTTGATGAATGTACATAGCCTTGAATCCCAATTGCTTGTAAATTTATCTTTGGAGAGTGAAATGTTGAATTTTTTGTAAAGTTTTGCTAGAAATATTACGTTGTTTTCTATAGTGTAACTTTGTTAACATTTGGTAATTACCGAATTTAAATTGATATGTTGCGCTCTTTGATCAAAATTATATAGTTAAGGTTAAGAAGTGTAATGTAATTGATATATCTAGTGGTAAAGGTTATGTTCCCAACTTCTCAGTGTAGAACTAATGTGGAATGATGTAAGGTTGTATCTCAAGCAAATGTAATTAGATGCTGAGTTTGAAAGATAAAGATCTAAGGTATATAATTAGTGGAAGAAACATATATGCATAAACTGCGGGTGCAATTTGTATTAACCTTAGTTTATTAGCTAAACATGTGATAACACTAGGGTGTATTTAATGTGTGAACAGTGACATCAAAGCTTCATGATTGTGCTGATACGGGTGCTCCTAATGGGAGCTTTGGCTTCAGAGGAGAAGCGTTGGCTTCTATTTCTGATGTCTCTTTGTTAGAAATTATAACCAAAGCTCGTGGGTTGCCAAATGGTTATCATAAGGTCCTGAAGGTCTGTAGATCAGCACTTTTTTCTATTTCACTACTTTTTTTTTCCTTTGCTCATGTGTATTTGCAATGTTGCTGCTCTATATGTCAAACTTATTTATTTTGCTCTTTTCAGGGCTCAAAGTGTTTGTATCTTGGAGTAAATGATGAAAGGAAAGATGTTGGCACAACGGGTAATATGTTCTTTTGTATAGTATAATTTTTAGCACCTGTGGATTACTTCCCTGCATATTGATTTGTATAAAATTTAAATGATTGGATTTCTTATATATATATATATATATATATATATATATTATTTTTGGTAACCTCTGTCTTCCATCTTCATGTATTTTGGCAGTTGTTGTTCGTGATCTATTTTACAATCAACCTGTTCGGAGAAAGTGCATGCAATCAAAGTTGTTTCTTTTAACCCCTTGCTTCTTTTGCAATTTGGAGTGATGTTTATTTTAATGCTCTGCTTCTTTATGCTGAGTTGATTTTTCTTATTTGCTTTTCTGAATCGGAAGCCTCAAGAAGGTTTTGGACTCTATCAGAAAATGCATACTTCGTATTGCATTTGTGCATTCAAAGGTTTCCTTCAAAGTTATCGACACTGAAAGGTGTGTTCCAGTCATATTAGCAATTTGGAGCTTCTAGATTAGTTATTTGTTTCCTGACATTGGCTGTTATGCTAATGTAGTGAGGATGAGCTTCTTTGTACACGTCCTTCTTCTGCATTGTCATTATTAATGAGTGGCTTTGGGATTGAGGATTCCAACTTTCTTCATGAATTGGATGTTAGCAGTGGTGTATTAAGGCTATGTGGATATGTATCCAGTCCTAGTGATAGTTTAACCATCAAGGTGCAATTTATGCCTATTAGTCAATGTTTTATCCTTAAAGCACTGTTCTGGTTTCTTACTGGAGTATGTTCTTGTTTTACAGGCTTTTCAATATGTTTGTATCCTTTTGTCTACATGTGCAACCAATATTTCTGGTTTTATATTTTCTGTGGTTGGAGAAAATTAAATAACACTGATTTTGTTCTAAACCCTGACAATAGCAGATATTAACTCACGGTTTGTCTGCAAAGGTCCAATGCATAAATTGCTAAATCATTTGGCCATGAAGTTTGAGTGTCTCGATCCTTTGAAAGCTAATAGCATGCCTCAAAAAGGAAAGAGATATAAGCCTCAAGCTTGTTCAGCATATATTCTAAACCTAAGTTGTCCTCGGGCACTCTATGATTTATCCTTTGAGCCATCAAAGACACATGTCGAATTCAAGGTAATTTCTGGTCTGATCAGGTTGCTTTGTGGATTTACCTTTGCATGCATCTGAATTTTAACACTGAATACAGAATTTGTAATTCAAAAGTCTGGAGTGATTAGTTTTACTGAAAACATTTTAAGACTCTGCTATCGTTGAATGCTTTTTCTTGTTGCAATTTATGCAATGAATGATATTTTCACTATTTGGGACAGCAATAATATGCAATCTCTCTCTCTCACTTGGCAAGAAGCATCTACTGTAGAACTTTCACATGAACATGATGATGACATTCTTCCCTTAGGAGCATAGGAAATCTTAGTTTATGATCTGACGCTAACCTTATCCAAGTTTCTCATGTTCCTAACTTAAAAGTACAACTATAACTGCTTCTAAACATAATAAACAAGAATATGATGGAAGGTATTTCTAAGATAGCTCAAGGTAAAATGGTACAATCAGTCTACAAGGACCACACCACGCCGCGCTGAAGTTTGCCAACACCTGTAGTCAGTGAAATAAAAAAAAAAAAAATATGCATGTATTTAAGGTGAATAAAATTAACAAGAGTGATTTATCTGAAGGTATAATTTCGTTAAAAAAATTTGTCGAGAGATATGTGCAAATGGCTTTCAGAACTTTTAGATCTTTGTTTATGGTTCTCCTTGCCCTGCATTCAGGATAAAACTTTGCTATGTATGAGATGTCCAAATACTGCTAAAAATTCATTTATTGCTTTGTAGTGCCGGAAGTATTTAAGTTTGTAAATGACGCTAACCATTCATCCATAACTAGGTTGTATGTTTTGATTTGATACCTGGACTTTACTGTTATAATTATCCTATTATAGGATTACAACAATTTTTTTTCCCGACATCTATGACTCTTTTTCATGACTGAGCTTCTTCGCCCATTTTTTCCAGGATTGGGTACCTATTCTTACTTTCATTGAGAATTCTATTCAACAACTTTGGACAGGAAATATGATTTCTGGTATGCTCTCTTATCTGTATGTTGCTTTACATGGCTTGCTTTCATATTTTGATTTCTGATTTTTTCCTTTAACCTTGTACATGTCTCTAGGGAGGTTGTTAGGTCATGAAATTGGTTCATGGAGGAAAGATGGAATCTGGAAGGAAGGTTATTATCATATCAACTTTCATAATTACTTTACAGGCTGTTAAGATCAATATATTTTCATTTTCCAGATAATGTTATTTTATTGATTTTGTTATTTCTCATGTGTCTTGAATTACATAGGAATAATACAGGTTTTCTTTGATATATTTGCTTGATGTAGGTTTGATCAAGGATCGTGGGTTTGTAAGAAATAAGCATGAGATTAAGACACACAAGTCCTCTCATAACCTTCCTTCTTCCCAATCCAAGATGCTGACTGAAAAGGTTGATCATAGTTATTGTGCGGATAGAGACAAGATTCCATTTCGAGAGTTTCCCATGAACACTTTGGAATTCAAAGGACCAGAAATTGATGCTGAATTTTTGTGTCGTAGAAACTACTCTTTGCAATCATGGGACAGCTCCCTTTCTAAGCCTGTGGCCATGGTGGCCCAAAAGAGTGACAGCCATCTCTTCACATCTGACGACAATTCTTCTTTGTCAGACGATTATTTCTTGGAGGGACCAAAAGTTAGAGTCACTGGTACAGAATGGTCGAGTGAGCCTGTGGAGGGCCATATCTTGGGCTTTGAAAGGAAAGTTGACTCCACTGAACATAAATCTCTTGAAGTAGATGAATATGAGAGTGCAATTGCAATGGATTATGATAAGTTTAGTAATAAATTAGATATTAGCAAGAACTACGAAAAACCTTTCTTACAGAGTTGCACCTCACGAAGAAAACTGCCACTTGATGGAAAATTGTTTTCAAGTGAGGAACTCAATTTTCCAGTTGATGGCTTCAAGACCAAAAGAAGGCGCGTTTGCATTGATGAAAATGTTGACATCTTAAAGGTTGATGCAAAAAACTACGGTAATATGCTTCCAGAGACTTTTCAACATAATGAAGCATCATGCTCTCAGAAGTTTCCTGCACATAGCATGGGATTTGACATATCTGCAGATTTTGATTGTCTTTCAGAAGCTTCTTCAAAGTCATTTTCATTTCAAGGAAAGCTTTGTGCTGAGGATAAAGATGGTTCAATGGTATGTATTGATAACTCTGGTTCTGGCTGCCACCAGTCCTTGAATTCTGAATGGTGTTGTCCAACCTCGGGTGCCTTATTTCAAGCCATGTCTTGGGATGTTGATTATTTACCAGATGATAACAGCCATGAAGGAAGTGACATACTGGGTAAAAATGCAAATTATAGGCATTCCGAATATAGCCAGGGGAGGAATTGCAGCTATAGTTACAATGTTAGGTCAAAGTGTTCTGGCCAAGATAACTCCATCTCAAGTTGTACAAATACTAACTTGGATTTTGAGGATTATGCTGATACTAGTGCTGTACTAGACTTTAATGATTGTGGTGTTACTGGTAAAGGTATCAGAGAATTCTTCCAGGGGCACAGTTCACATGATGAATCATCTTTAGAACATTCTATTATATCACTCCCAGAGACTGAATGGTTGCCTCATGATTTTTATTCTGGAGGTTTTAAAAGGGATGATGAGTGTGAACATAAAGAAAGCTGTTCTAGATTTCAAGATTGGGAAGAAGATAATTTTCCTAAAGAACACTCCAGAAGAAGCCAATCAGCTCCACCATTTTATAAGTACAAGAGAAGGTTTGTTTCCTTGAGTCATCATTCTAAGATGAAAGAGGGAAATGTTTATGGTGGCGTTGCTTTTTCAGGTACTCCTAGTGACACTCCATTTTTTTTTTTATCTCGATACTGATTATAGTAAACTAATGTACCTGTGCTCTTTGTAGACACTGACCACTTGAAGGATCTACATTTTCTGCCAAATCATGCAGAGGATTCAACGTTCTGCACCAGGTGCTCCAATATTGTTTATTCATTACACTAGCTTGCTTGATGCCCCAGCATATAACTAAGTCTCTTTCTAGTTCTTGCTTTCAGGTCCAATGTGAAGAGTAGAAAATGCATTATGGTGGACATGAAAGAGACTAATGAAGGTGGAAGTTTAAGATGCTTGCAAAATCCCTTGATTGATGATTCTCCAGTTGAAGGTAACTCCACAGTTTAGATAAAGAGATTGGTAGCTCAAGGGCTTAGGATGAAGTGAAAATACATTTGACTTTCAACATGATCGATATCATCCAATACATTTATAATCATTGATATAATATGATCCTTTCTTGATCTGTTCGTCAAATCTGTACTTGCTGTATTTCTTCTTATATAAGTAATATTTATGTATATACATTGTGTGCATTTGTGTGGGTGTTTGTGTACATGTGTGGGGATAAATTGCTACTATTTGATGCTAACTTTCCTTTTAGGCCTCAGTCCAAAGGAAATTCACAAATCTACGGATTATGCGACCAAATGGCGGAATGGCTGTCAACAAATTGCAGTTGAGAATTTTGCAATATTTATGGGTTCCCTTTACTGTGTTTCTTTGATATAGGTTATTTTAGTCAAGTATTTTATTTCTGTTCTTCTCTCCTATGCAGAACAACAATAAACCAACTAATATTGATAATCAGCAATGTATACTCAGTATCTCTTCAGGATTCTTGCATCTTGCTGGCAATTCATTAATACCAGAATCTTTACATAAGAATTGCCTTGAGGATGCCAAAGTTCTTCAACAGGTGGACAAGAAATTTATCCCAATTATGGTCAGCGGGACACTTGCTATTATAGACCAGGTGAACTGCTGTTATAGGCTTCCATTAACATTTTTATTTATTTTTCATGTCAGTTTTATTATTACTATTACCTGGAGGGGAAAATTCTTGACAATTGCGTTTTCAAGATGCCATGACTGTCTGCATCTATAAAAACTCACAAGTTTGATGTCCAAGTATACACAATTCCTACATGAAGGTATTTGATGGTACTGATGGCTTTAATGGCCCTATCTTACAGCATGCTGCAGATGAAAGAATTCGATTGGAAGAACTTCGCCAAAAGGTAAAACAGACGACATTGAGTTTTGATTGCATTGATCTTATAGAAACAACTTATAGACGACCTTAATGCTTAGGTGTTATCTGGGGAGGCAAGGACAGTTACCTATCTGGATGCTGAAAAAGAGCTGGTATGATTCTTTTTTTTTTTTTTTTCTCCATGTTGTTTGAGGTTTTGCTATGCTTTGGCACCGATGGAAGTTTAATCAAGTTTTACATAGCTGTTATAATAACAGATCCTCCCAGAGATAGGATATCAGCTGCTTCAAAACTATTCTGCACAAATAAGAGATTGGGGATGGATCTGCAACATTCAGGCGCATCCTGATAGCTTTAAGAAGTAAGTTCTGTGTTTCTCCAGTCTCCAGGGAGCATTTCATACTAATATGTACAAGAATTTAGTCCTATTTTGTAAGAGAATTCATCTGGGACTCATTCTTTGGTTAAAAATGAATTGGGATATGAGTGGCTGAGGTGGAGTACAACATGCATATCTCCTTGTATATTTAAGTTTTGAAAGATGCTAAATCGCTATTGTTGGCCATTTGACCATTTGACTGGCTTTACCTCTTCATGATGCATTTATCATCATCTCATGGGTTCAGAAACGTTCTGACTGATTTTGGCTTATGTTCCTACAGGAATTTGAACATTCTCCACCAGCAACCTACTGTGGTCACTCTTCTTGCTGTAAAGCATGGATTTCTTTCTGTTTAACTTCATCATTCATTTAATCATTTTGCTTCCTGAAAGCACGTTGGAATTATTTTTTTTATTTTTTATTTTTTGGGTTCAACCTTTATGTCCTGATAATTGTATCACTTCAATAGTTATTTCATTGAATGGCATGCAGGTGCCCTGCATTTTAGGTGTCAATTTATCTGATGGAGACCTATTAGAATTTCTTCAGCAGGTAATGTTGACTTCCTGCATTTAAGAATCCTCCACCCTTAAAAAAAACTCAATGTCTTTGTAATTCATTTCAGAATCCCCTTGCAAAAAAATTCAATGTCTTTGTAACTCATGTTTCATATTGCAATTTGTAGCTTGCAGATACGGATGGTTCTTCTACAATGCCACAATCGGTTCTCCGTGTCCTAAATTTTAAAGCATGCAGGGGTAAATGCTTCATTTTACTGGAAACAACTTCTCTTGCTTCTTTTTATTGTTATACTATGTTTTACAGGAATTTCTTGTCATTTGGTAAAACATTTTCTGTGCTTTTATTATTTAGGTGCAATCATGTTTGGAGATTCTTTGTTACCATCAGAATGTGCACTCATTGTTGAAGAGCTAAAGCAGACTTCACTCTGTTTTCAAGTAATATTTTCTAGAATAATCCTATAGAAATTTGAGACTGAAATAATCTTGTGGAATTCTGTTTGTATGCTTGTAACACTCATGTTGAAACAACTCTTGGATTCTTTTTTTCTTTTCTGTAGTGTGCTCATGGGCGACCAACAACCGTACCCTTAGTGAACTTGGAGGAACTTCATAGGCAAATACTTAAACTTGGAGTTGTAGATGATGATTCAGGTGAGGTGTGGCATGGGCTACGACGACAGCAGATCAGTTTCAAACGTGCAGCGCAGCGTTTAAACTCTGCTGAAAGCTAGAGTTGATGAGAGAGCAATAACTGCTTGTGAAGAATCATTGGTTGCTGCTGTCATTGTATAGTCATTCTTTGTTAAAAACTGTATAGCTCATTCGTGAATAATCACACATTAATATGCAGACCCCTCATTATCAAATTGCAAATTGACTCTGTGCTGTATAATAAGCGTTTGCATGTGATCTTGGTCAAAGCAAGCATGTCCACATTGCAACATAATAATGATATGCATTGAGTCAAAAATTATTAATTGTTTAACTAGTTTATAGCTCAGCTGTAATAATCATTCAACTACAAGATTGTCGACAGGCAGACCCCACTATTTTGTTGGGAGAGATGATATTAACTTCTGTTTGTCATTATTGTGCTTTTATTTTTCTTGTGTGTATTTTGGTCAAAGCAATATTATGACAATGCCAGCAGAATTACCAGTCGCGCCAGACAACGTAACCGACTCCTTAGACAATCCACTAGATTTTGAATGTCCACGTTCATTTCCTTGGAGAAAATTCTATGGAAAAGATACAAAGTTTTGAAAAAAAATTTCTGAGTTTTGGCTTATATTTGAACTTTCTTTTTTCTCTTGGTTGGAATCATCAGTATAAAAAAATGCACACGAACTCGAGACATTAGTTCGTGACATCGTTTAAACGAAAACAGTTAGTCTTCTGTTAGTTGATTCAACGGTTGTTGGTAAAATAATGTGGTATGCCTCTAAGTATGCGTTGTCATTTTTTTTTTTTTTTTGACCAAAGTTAGGGGAATTGGGGAAGGGGGGTATGCGTTGTCATTTTGTAGAATAAAAGGGTTCAAAATGTTATATTCTTTAATAGCCAAGGTTGAAAAGCAATATCCTGTTTACTTTGGGTGCTGTGAACACGCAAGGTCAGGCAGTGCTTGCCACTCCGATGGTTGTTTATGGAAGTTGATGTGAATGGAAGTTCAAGTGAGTAATCGGTGATTGAGCGGATGTACCTTCTGATTGGTACATTGTGAGGCTACCATCTGGTGCTGCAATTCAAGAATAGGAATGGATTTTACCTTCATAGTCAGCAAAACAAGATATTGCATTTGCAGTTGTAAAATTGACTTTAAGAGCTGCAGCAAATTTTAGTTGTTTCTATTCAGAGAACTGGTGAGAATGGTTATAAGCATATTTGAAGCTCATGTTTATGAACAAGTAAAAAGGTTGGTAGAGATAAATCTATTAAACACAAAGCAGATAACATTATAAGGCAGTTCAAGTTTGTTCATTCTCCAACTTACAATCACCACCAAAACTATAACCAACACTGCTATACTGGACATGGTATAATCTCAGTGAGAGTGAATTGTTGTTTCTCCTCATCGTAACGAGAACACCATCTATCTTGAGAGGCCATGACTTCTAGTCAGAGGATATACAGTCATTGAATGAATTAGCATAAGCAAAGATGAAAAACATGATGAGATGGATGTCATCAACCCATGCCATAGTCCTCTGCTTGATCATAAAGATTGTAGCTTCCTGGCGCACCATCTCCTGCATCAATTAATTTGTAAAAAACAACAACACCGCCATTCAGAGTTCACGGATATTATATTCAAACTTTCAGAGTCAATTTAAAGGAACAAGCAACACAAGCATGAGTATTCTACCAATCCCATATCTAATGACAACATCTAGAAGGCACCATGTAAATCTTACAATGACATATCAGAAGTAAAGAAAATCCGGAAAGAGCTAAAATTTCTTATACTTCTACAAATTGAAAAAAAAAATATATATATATATACCAGCATTATTAACCTAATCTAATTGTTGAAATATGCAGAGTAACTCTGTTGAAAAATTACTGAACATTCACAAAAATGCATACACTGCAAAACAATCAGTTTGGATATGGAATATGAAAAGGGCACAAAAACAATAAGAGAAAGACCCCAGAAAATGCTGAGCCTGCACAGGACATGATATTCATGGTTTGAGCAAAAAGAATGTTATATGAAAGCAGGAGATTATTGCAGCAAATCAGCTAGTAATGCAAAAATGGGAATCAGGCATCCATTCCATTTACATTATATTTAATGTGGTGTGCTGAAATTCAATGCATTAAAGCAACTATCAACTTCAACAATTATTTGCTGAAACTTAATCTGATTACTTCATCTATCTCCATGGGTTAGAATGTAAGGCTTATCTTATAGGTTTGTGATTGATCAGCAAAACAAGTAGACAATTTAATATAATCTACATACTTTGATTTGGTAACACACCCAAGAAATGCAGTTCAGAGCTTATCTCAGGGCTCTGGAAGCATAGATTGTCAGCCCGTGGATGGTTTTGCTGAGAATGAAATATTTCTGGTTTTGTTTTCTTTTCATTCAGTGAGTCAACTTCTGTTTCCACTTCTGATTCAGCATTGTTAGATGAAGAAACCAATTGTTTTCTTTTCGATCGTGCACGCCTGTTTTGGAACCAATTATACACATTTGTTTCAGAAATTTGTCCATGCTGGCTGAGCTCGGACGTTATCTCTTTAATCTTTTGCTTGCTAGGAGTTCCATTTCCATGATCAAAGATGCGCTCCAAAATTTGAAGCTGTACAGGTGTTGGAGTCCACCGCTGTCTTGCAGTAATTTTATGTCCACCAGAAGCCATTAGTGGATCACAGTACAGATTTCCCAGCCTGCCTCCTGCAACAGAAAGAGCAGCAACTTTGTTTCGGCCATGAATTTTTTTTTTTTTAAGATTTATTTAGGTTATATATCTTCGACTAAATTTAACAAGCAAATGATCATAGAGAGACACAAGCTGACATCTTTCCCGATCATATTTAATGATACACAAGCATCTAGGTTCACCACAAACAAAGATCATTCCGTATACCATTCATCTGGTTTAAAAATATATATTTTATAAGCTTAAGATGACCAACATAAATTGAAACCGTCTGACCCATTGAAACATATGTAGCACATGACATTTGGTAAAATGGAGTTGAATTGCACAATTGGATGAAGTGAGTTTGCTAGAACATAATGGCAGAAGCAGAATATGATGTCATTGCACAAGTTATAAATATATTATAAAAAAAATGGCTGAAGCCTCTGTTATGATGGCAGACCAATACTTGCAAGCAAAAATCAGCCACAGATATAATCAGATCTTCTTTGCCATAACTCAAATGCAGAGAGTGCGCCTCAATTCCCTTCATAAGTGATGACTTAATCTTGGAGGTCACTTCTAGCTAAGTTGATAACAAATCCAACAAAAATGGGGGCAAATAGACAAAATGAACATCATCCAAATAGCAAGAATGAGGAACTAGAATCAATATAAGTCATACACATGTTACTGAAGCAAAAAAAAATATGCAGAAAAGTACAGATGAGATAAAACCCTAAAGCAGAAAATAATACTTGAATATAAAAAGACAAGAAAAGTACAGCAGAAAGCCATTGCTGAAAACACCCATTAATAAACAAACAAAAAGCTGATCAACCTTAAATTCCGACACCCAGAAGTGAGTTACTCATTTACCAAAATCAGAAACACAGATAATTTTTAAAAACAAAAAAAAAAAAAGAAAAAAAAACCTGCAAGATCTTGCTGGGCAGAGAGGGTTTTATGCATCTCAACAAGCTGTTCACAAATGGTAGCATAAACAGCAATTTGCTTCCTAAGAGTTTCAAGCTGCTCATCTGTCATAACTTTAACATACAACATTCCTCCTCCATTTCCACTACCATTGACATTACTATTTCTATTACTCTCTCTTTGATTCTGATTTTCTTGATGATGGGTTTCTTGATTATTATCCCACTCCATCATTCTTTTTCAAGAACACCTCATAACATTAACATTAAAACGTTCAAGAAAACACCATTAACACACCCCTTTTCTTTTCTTTTATTTTCTTTTCTTTTCACACACAAGACAGACAGACAAACAGAGAACAGTAAAGTAAAAGAAAATAAAAGAAAAGTCAGTGATGAACTGTGAAATAATGATTAAAAAGATAAAGAAACAGACAGAAAAAGTGAATTTTGGTGGTGGTGTAGTAGCAGTAGCAGTTTGTCTTGGGTTCGGTGGTGTTAGTGTTGGGCGTATTTTAGCATTTTCCCTTAACGAAATACGACATACCATATGTTATGGCATAGTTTATGGTCAGGTCAAAATTATTTGCCCTTTTCTTGTGGTTGTTGCTAAAGTCAATGTTTCATTATTCTGCTAAGCAATTAGCTTCGCTTAAGGGGTACCTCCTTTTTTTTTAAAAAAAAAATTAATAATAAAAAGATATTTGCAACTAACAGCAACAGTTTAAATCAATCAATATTAACAGTGTCTAATCTTCTTTTAAGTAATATTTTTGGTTAAAATCGCAGTGTATATTATTATACTTTTTGATTTAAATTTACAAAATATAGAGTTCAATGCTCTTTCAATTTTTTTTAACAATTCCACGAAATAGTTAATTTTTAACACCAGAAGAAGATGGAAAGAGAGGAACTGGAGTTTGATCCCTACTTTTTACAATAGAATATGCACACCTTTATTACTTGGTTTATTCATGGAAACACTTTTTTCTTAATTCATAAAATTTAAAATAAAACTACTTTTTTTTATATATATAAAACTAGTTTACTAGTTTAAAAAGTTTAATATTTCTACCAATAATTAATGTAATCTCGTTTAAATGATATTTCAAATTTAAATTAAAATGTCTACAGTCCTATTAAAATAGTTATAGGAAGAATTTTATTACCTTAATGAGAATTTAAGAAATTCTGAATAAGAAAAAAATTCAATACCTCTGTTAATAAAAAAAAAAAAAAGACGCATGGCATGAATATTGATTTGAATTTTAAGAGTTAGTTCAGAATATGAATATTTTCTTTCCATATCTTATTTTTTAAATTATAAATCTATTTAATTTGTGCATGGATTGTTTATTTCTTATCTTATCATTTTGCTTCCATGACTACTGATCATATGGCAATTATTTTAGAACCAAAAAAAACAGTTTTGCATTGAATTTTAGTTTTTTAATTAAGAGATAAATTAATAGCAATGATATATATATATATGGTGGTTGTGCTTTGAAAGGTGACATAGACACTTGTGCTTTTGGGGATTTTCATCAAAATTTTCCACTTTTCTGTCTTTTATCTGACTGTCCATCCATTTTTTCTAGATGCCGACCTCTATATTTATTTATAAGTCGGCATCTCCCCATAAATCCAGAAAAAATATTATAGTAATGTTTGGGTTGAAATTAGGATTACACTCAAATACTTTTGATTGTCTTAAAAAGGCCTAATTATCTAAAAATAATAATTTTAGCATATTTTTTTAAATTTTTAAAAAATTGTATCGTATTATTGGTTTTTTAACAAAAATATTTTTTGGTAATTTTTTAACTGACGTGACACTGGAGTTGTCTGACGTGAAATAAATATTTAAAAACCAAAAAAAAATTGCTGACTCATTATGGCCTAATTACCTAAAAAATCATGAACTTTTATACTTTTAACAATTTTAGTACATTCTTTTAAGTTTTTAAAAACGGTATCGTACTATTAGTTTTTTTAACAAAAACACTTTCCGGTTAGTTTTAGTAACTTTTTTAGCTAACGTGGTACCGGAGCTATTTGAAATAGAATTAAATATTTAAAAACCAAACAAATAGAATTAAATTATGCAACATTACTACATAATAAATCAAACAATTATACAAGAAAAATTGAGATTTTGGAATCAAAACAGCAACAATACTAAGCAAAAATAGAGATAATAAAATATACAAAAATAGAGACAACAAAATAATAATTTTTTTTATTACATGAAAATCAACGATGAAATGTTTTAAAAATTATATAATATCTCAACAATTATTCTAATTTGATTTTTACATTAACTAAGCAATTAAACATTAGGTAAGTTGTTACTATGCTCTCGAATCTATAGTTTTTATAGGTAGAATACTAGCAACAGCGTTAAATTATTGGAGAATTAATAACAAAAGTATACAATTAATTGCATGACTCAATTCGCTTTCCTGCAATTAGTCATGATCTGGCCATTTTGTACCTGTAAGTGGGCCAAGTTTTCTCATCTTGACCATTCCTTGGCAAAATTTATACTGAAAGCGGTTGGATTGGAGCTATAAAATTTGACTTGAGAATCAGTAGAACCCACGACCAAATCTCAGCCGTCCACAAGCCATCAGTTGCTGGAGACAAATGCCTAAGTTGGCGACTTGCCATTGAAGAAAACAATCTTGTTGGACGAGAATCAGCTCCGGTGCCATGTGCCACATAAACTAAAAAAGCCACTAAAACTAACCGAAAAGTGTTTT
>CATIWK010104797.1:0-13266 GCA_949634005.1 Mallotus japonicus
GGGTAATTATTATATGAAATGAAAGGGATATGAAGACATAATAATTATTTGAGCACTACATTCGGTGGCCATTCAAGCATTTGTAATGTCCCCATATGATAATCTTTTAGGAAACTGGCCCTAATGATAATTACAATTTTATAATCATCTTTTATGAGACTTCGTTTGCTTTAATTAAAAAAGACTTGAATTTTAGAATTAAGGATTTTGTTCTAGCAATTTCTTCAAACATCATGAATAGGGGTGTAATCGAGTCAAGCCTACTCACGAGCTACTCAGGATTAACTCGAAAAAAACTCGAAATCGATTCGATTACTGTCAAGTCGAGCTCGAACTTGAGCTGCTCGAGTAGACTATCGAGTCGAGCTCGAGCTCGAGCTCCTAAATATGTGACTCGATAGGTTCGCGAGCTTAATTGAACCTATCGAGTTCGAGTCGAGTTTGATATATTTACTATTTTATCCTTTATTTTAATATAATTATAAATATATATTTGTTAATCGAGTCGAGTTCGAACTCGACTCGAGTTTGAATATTTTAAAAATATATAATTTTAAAAATTTAATTTAATTAATCGAGTCGAGCCTAGTCGAGCTCGAGTATATGAATTCTTTAATCGAGTCGAGCTCGAGTTTCAAAAAAAAGAGCTCGATCGAGTTCGAGTCGAGCTCGAGCTTCGAGTTTGACAGTCGAGTCGAGCTCGAGCTTGGCAGTGTATTGACTCGACTCGACTCGATTACACCCCTACTCTAAAGCCTTTGAGCACTTGGCCTGCCCAAGTGCTCAAAGGTGTGGGAGGAGGTTGAGGGTTCAATCCCCCACTCCTCCCCCAACCTCCCCCACTAAATCCTTGGGGTCCATGTGTCCCAAGGTACTTAAATGTTGAGCTTCCCGCCTAGGGTTGGCTAGTTCCAGCCACGAGGTTGGCTCCGTTTAGAAGTTGATGGTGTTTATCCTCCTCCGCTTCTCTGACAAAAAAAAAAAACAACTAAACTCTAAACAAAAAAAAAAAAAACTAAACTCTAAACAAACTAAGTGCATAATTACATTTACCATGAAATTGTATTAGAATTGTTCTTTCTATGTTGATAACAATTTTTTTTTTCACACAAATGTAAAATAATTTTTGCAAAAATATAGTTTTTCTATATCTTTAAAATTTTATGAAATAAAAATCACTTAATTACCGAGTTATTAATTTTAAACAATGAATAAATATTTATTAATATTAATTTAAGTAGAAAACATATTTTAAAAAAACCGCATGAGATATAAAAAAACCGGACCGGGAAGAAAGATCACGTTGACCAGACCTCCTCGATTATACAAGGAAGGTTAACGTTAAAAAGCGTTAGAATGTTTCAAGTGGGTCCCACTATATCCACTCTGGACCAGTTACTCTTTTACTCTACTCTTATTGGTGCGTGTATACACTCTCTCTATTCACTCACTCACTAACTCAAAACTCTTTATCGAAAACTGTTTTAATGCACAGAATAACTCTGCTGCTGCTTCTGCTGCTGCGCTGCACGCTCTTCTGATTCACTACTCAGTTTCCTTGAGCCTCCCTATTTGTCTCTCTCCATCCATCTATCTCTGTCACTTCATCATCTTCTTCTTCCCCTTCTTCTGCAAAAAAAAAAAAAAAAAAAGAACCAGCCTTTGTTTAGCCATGGAGACTGCTACTGGTGGTGGTGGTGCACCCGGAAAAGAGAAGCTGGTGGTGGAGGTGGTGGCAGCACATAACTTAATGCCAAAAGATGGAGAAGGATCATCGTCACCATTTGTAGAAGTAGAGTTTGAGAATCAAAAACTGAGAACTCAAGTTAAGTATAAGGACTTGAACCCCATTTGGAATGAGAAGCTTGTTTTTCATGTTAAAGATGTTGCAGATCTTCCTTATAGAAATATAGATGTTAATGTCTTTAATGAAAAGCCGTCCAGTAATAGTAAAAACTTTCTGGGTAAGGTTAGGATTTCTGGTTCTTATATTGCTAAAGAAGGTGAAGAAATAGCCCAGTTGCACACTTTGGATAAAAGGAGTTTGTTTTCTCATATAAGAGGTGAGATAACTTTGAAACTTTATGTTTCTTCAAGAGAAGAGGTTAAAGAAAGTGTGGGTTTTGGTAATGGAGCTGTTGTTTCTGGTTCTTCTGGGTCTGTTTCCGTGAAGAAGAACAAGAAGTTGCAGCAACAGCAGCAGCAGCAGCAGCAGCAGATTCCAGTTTTAGTGCAGCAACAACAGCAGTTGATTCAAGAGAATAACAACTCCAAGAAGCAGCCACAGCAGCAAGGCCAAAATAATGCAAAGATGCCTGTGGAGCCAAACCAAGGTGAGATGATGAAACCTATTGTTATTACCACTGGTCCTGGTCCGGTTGTTTTTGGGTCTAGCCGTGTTGGTGGTGGTGTGCATGGTTCTAGTGAGTTCTCTCTCAAAGAGACAAGTCCACACCTTGGTGGTGGTCTTTTAAACAAAGATAAAACTAGTGCAACTTATGATCTTGTAGAGCAAATGCAGTATCTTTATGTTAGGGTTGTAAAAGCTAAAGAGATTATGTTGTTTGGTGGTGGTGAAATTGTTGTTGAAGTGAAGTTAGGGAACTACAGAGGCATCACAAAGAGAGTTGCTTCAAGCAACATGGAGTGGGATCAGGTGTTTGCATTCTCTAAAGATTGCATACAGTCATCAATGGTGGAGATTTTTGTTAAAGAGGGTAATAAAGATGATTTCTTGGGCCGTGTTTGGTTTGATTTGAATGAGGTTCCGAGAAGATTGCCGCCTGACAGCCAATTAGCACCTCAATGGTATAGAATGGAAGACAAGAAAGGGGACAAATCTAAAGGTGGTGAAGTTATGGTGTCTATCTGGTTCGGGACTCAAGCTGATGAGGCTTTTGCAGAGGCTTGGCATTCAAAGGCAGCAAATGTGCATTTTGATGGCCTCTGTTCTATCAAATCTAAGGTTTATCTGTCACCTAAGCTCTGGTATTTGAGAGTATCTGTCATTGAAGCGCAAGATATTGTTCCTGGAGACAAAGGGTCTGCAATGATGAGGTTCCCTGAGCTTTATGCCAAAGTCCAGGTGGGGAACCAGGTTTTGAGGACTAAAATTGCAGGGCCTAATGCTAACAGGAGCATGTCCAATCCTTATTGGAATGAGGATTTGTTGTTTGTTGTTGCAGAGCCATTTGAAGATTACTTGGTAGTTTGGGTTGAGGACCGTATTGGACCGGGAAGAGAAGAGGCTCTAGGCAGGGTTTTGCTGCCAATGACTGCAATTGAGAGGCGTCATGATGAGAAACAAGTTGTTTCTAGGTGGTTCAATCTTGACAATCATTTTGGTAGTGCGGTAGAGTCGAAAATTGTGACAAGATTTGGGTCTAGAATTCACATAAGGATGTCTCTTGATGGGGGCTATCATGTGCTTGATGAGGCCACAATGTATAGCAGTGACGTTAGACCGACTGCTAAACAGCTATGGAAGACCCACATTGGAGTGCTTGAGATGGGAATTTTGGGTGCATCAGGACTTATGCCAACAAAACTCATGGAAGGGAAAAGAGAGTCTGCAGATGCTTATTGTGTTGCCAAGTATGGTCAGAAATGGGTGAGGACAAGAACTGTAGTGGATAGCTTATCACCAAAATGGAATGAGCAATATACTTGGGAGGTGTTTGATCCTTGCACTGTTATCACAATTGGGGTGTTTGATAATTGTCGAGTGGATAAGAATGCCATTAACAATACTAGTGCTACTCGTGATTCTCGAATTGGGAAAGTTAGAATCCGGTTATCAACTCTTGAAACTGACAGAGTCTACACTCACTCATATCCGCTCCTGATGCTGCATCCTACTGGAGTCAAGAAGATGGGCGAGCTTCATTTAGCAGTAAGGTTTTCTTGTGCCAATATGGCTAACATGTTTCATATGTACACACTGCCACTGCTACCAAAGATGCACTACATTCAACCATTGAGTGTGAATCAATTGGAGATCCTGCGGTATCAAGCTATGAATGTGGTGGCGTCAAGGCTTAGCCGAGCAGAGCCACCGCTTGGAAGAGAAGTGGTAGAGTACATGCTTGATCATGACTCTCATATGTGGAGCATGAGAAGAAGCAAAGCTAACTTTGCTAGACTAATAAATGTGCTATCTGGTCTTGTTGCCATAGGCAGGTGGCTAGAGTCTATGCGCAATTGGCAGAAGCCAGTGTACTCAACCTTCTTTCTTCTAATTTTCCTTGTGCTGGTTGCAATGCCTGAGCTCATTATCCCAGCCATATTATTTCACTTGGCAATTGTGGGGCTTTGGCGATATCGGTCAAGGCCACGCCATCCACCCCACATGGATACAAGGCTTTCTCATGCTGAGAGTGTATATCCTGATGAACTAGACGAGGAATTCGATTCATTTCCGACGAGTCGAAGCGCTGAGATGGTAAGAATGAGGTATGACAGGCTAAGGAGTGTGGCAGGGAGGATTCAGACAGTGGTTGGTGATATGGCTACACAAGGTGAAAGATTCCAAGCATTGCTAAGTTGGAGGGATCCAAGAGCAACATTCTTGTTTGTGATTTTGTGTCTGTTTGCAGCTGTTGGGTTCTATGCTGTGCCTATAAGAGTTGTTGTTGCTTTTTGGGGGCTGTATATGCTGAGGCCACCAAGATTCAGGAACAAGTTGCCTTGCAGGGCTTTGAATTTCTTTAGAAGATTGCCTGCTAAGGCTGATAGTTTGTTGTAGAATTTGCATGGAGACATGCCTGGCTTTTGCTATGTGTTGTAGTGTAGGGTTTAAGTAGATTTAAGCATTGGAGGATAGTGGTATGGGTTTCAGGGGTTAGCATCTCTTATTTGTATGTGTTTGTCTTGTAATGTGTGTTTAAGTAGGGTATTTATATATGCCTGTTCCAGGAAGAAACTTGTGTTGGCTTATTAGTCCTGTGATGATGTTGTTCCTTTGTTTTTATCCATGTACTTGGTCATTTAGCTAGAGGCCAATTTATTTGATTTTAAGGGTAAATTACACTAATTACTCTTAAAATATTAGAGGATTAATTTATTTTATTTCCACAATCAGAAGTACAAACACCAATTTTTTTTTTTTTTTTAAACTTGAACAAAGAGTTATAGCTTTAGCAATTCAGGTTATGAAAATTGTATTTACCATATTACATTTTCAACAACTGGGAAGTTAAGAAGGAGTAGGGAATCGAACTCATGACCTCACTTTACAATATCTATCACCTGAGTCGTTAGGCTGCAAAGGAATGACGTATTTACAATATTACATAGTGTTGAACTATTACATGTTTATTTTAAATGAAAATTTAGATACCAACAAGCTATATTGTTTAATGCCAATTTAATTGTTTAGAAACATTTTAAAAAAATATATTTTCTGATATTTTGTGTGCATCTTTAAAAATTATTATTATTATTTATAACAATAAAATTTATATATTTAGCTTATTTTAAATATTATTTTTTAATTAATTTATTAACGTAAAATTGCACAGTTTGTTAAAAAAATTTCCAACAACTATAGCCAGCAAATGATGTTGGTTATTTTTATATTATTTATTTATTTATAATTTTCTAATAAATTTGCATCATTAAAAATTCATTTTTTTATTTTAAAGTGTTATTTTTGAAAAGTAATTTAATTTTTTCCATTAACCAACTTTTCCAAGAGCACCAAGTATCCAAAAATATATGAAATATTTTTCAGCAAAATATTTTTGGAAAAGAAACATAACTTTAGACAAAACTTTAGTTTAGTAGTAGAGCATATCTTAACTTGAACAACATTTAACTTTGCCATGATGCATATTTCAATTTGCATAATTTTTTGTATAATTTTTTTAGCATAGAGGTGGAGGGAAGAAAGGATTTGAATCCCCACCTTTTATAAGTATTATGTCCCGTAACGGAATGAAGAACCATCTCATCATAGACGGACTGACAATTTGCATAACATATCAAATGTAAATTTACAGAGTTAGGTGGACTTTTTCCCTCTCAGATTCAGGGGGTTTATGTAGCACAGATTTAATAATTGCTAGATCCAATTTTTTTTTTTTTTTAACAGAAATTGCCAGATCCAATTACATCTGAGGGGCACCTGAAGTCTAATGATCATGAATAAATAACATTCGACCATACGAAGGAGATAACACTGCAAATGTCCAAGTGAAAACTGCAAGTTGCATTTCTTTAAATATAAGTATATATGCAATGTAGTTTTTGTGCATATAAATGCTCATTAATTGGTCACTGTGTATTAATAACAACTACACATGGAAGATGCCCTCAGTTCAAATAAATATAACGGTGACACCAAGGTACAGAGAACATATAATATAAATGATGTGGTGCATGTCAAAAGCTTCTCTGCATGAGACAATCCTGCAGCTGTAGGACTGTAACACCAGTAGAAAGATGGAAATTTGACAGGCAACACTTATAACGAATCAACTGGTTGATGTACGAAAAGGAGCGGGTGGCAAGCAATTGTTGTATACAAAGTTAAGTTCATGAAAATTTCTCTAACTTAAAAATGGAGCCAAGCCGGGATCTGAGCGGTGTGGAAGGCCAGTTCGAGCTCCCAAAGCTCTGCAGCCAGCAGCTGCCTGCAATCAGATCCATACCAAAAAGTTCATAAACAATTTGTTGAAGGAATCCAGTACGGGAAGGGTTTTCGGGGAGACAAGGCCAGGGAGGAGCTGAGAGTACTGCTTTATTGAAAATTATCCACATATCTTATATTGAAATGTGCTTACCACTTGAGCAGCGAATGGCAGCATTTTCTCTGGTGGCATGTTGGCGCAGATAGCTAGAAGAAAACCAGTAAAGAAATGAGCTTCAGACCCTTCAGGCGCAGATCTTATATATATGTATGTATGCATGCATGTATCATATTCATTGAAAGGGCAAAGCAAATAATGGAAACAGTGCAAAAGGACATGTTAAAAGAAATTAATCCATCCTAATCTGTGAAAATAAGCTCCTATGACACAAGAATACCTAAATGTGCAGACTGAATTTTAAAGTAACGGAAACCTCAGCACAATAAAACAAGCAACTCGCAGGGGGCGGTGATAGGGGTTAAGGAACAGCTTGATAGCTGAATTGGATTGTGAACTTGCATGTGGTAATAGCTTCTGACCATGAGCATCACATAATTTCTCATTTAGGCGACTTATAAAATCCTCCATGACATTTAGTTAACTATACGAATTTGATCTCCAATCAGAGGCCAGACGGAATGGGCAGACTTCAAAATCTAGCGAGGAACTCCAGCATTTGATATTGGCAACAGATATGTGCATTGCACTCCATGAGAAAAAGATCAAAAGCACATGTGCATTTTAGGAACATGTGCATTGCAAGAGCACCAACCCACTCAAAAAGAAATGTATTTCGAATTATTCCATCACATGAAATGGCGACACATACCATAAAGGACTGCTCCAATAAAGGCATCTCCAGCACCAGTTGTGTCAACAAGTTCTGATGGAGGAATCTTCTCAGCTGTTCCTAAAAACAATCTCCCGTTCACTGTTCCTATCCCATTTGCTCTTAGCTTTGTCAATGACTGGTAAGAGGAGATTAAAAAAACTACATTGATGCCAATCAAATGCCAATACAATTACTGTCTGAATGAGCTTATCAGAAAAAGAAGCAAGTTAAGATAAAAGAATCATAATTTTTGCAGCTGGTTGCATAAGCAAATTACCCTTTTATCTAAGAAAATGAGAACGCAAAGCTACTAGGTGGCTTTTACTAGTTCAATAAAGGCTCAAGTAGGTATAATGCTTTAATCAGCATTCATTCTAGGTTGTTCAGGCAGCACAGAGTTGGACTGGAGTCATTTTTGGTCAAGTCAAGCACCTATGATAAATAGTTCAGATTCCTCGGTAACATCAAAATAAGATTTCTGAATATATAAAGGACATGGAAGTACTTGACAGTTGAGGCCCTTTTGTGAGGGCCATCTACCATGCCCGAATGAGTCTTAATAGTGTCATTGAATTAGCTTAAACACTTGCTGTGCTTGACAATTGAGAATCATAAAGACCAAGTTTAAAATATGTACATGATGGAAGTGCTGCCAAATCTGGACTGACAAGATAAGTAGTCTCTTGTCTTGCTACAAATGGCAGACTAGAAATTGCACCATATATAAGGACAATTCTTCCCTTTTCCTTATGATAAATTAAGGTTGTGCATCAATTTTGATTGTGACTATAAACAAAAATTGGGAAACAATGCATCAATTTGAGTTCAATAAGAAGTAGATTACTGAAGAGAAACATGTTGGGATGGCAATTGAATCGTCCTTCATCTGCTTCAGTGACTCCAATAGATTGTCTATGTCGACTTCCTCTAATACAGGAGCCTCTAACAGAATAAAGATAAGTATATAAACAGTAAATTCATCAAGCAAATACATACAGTTATTAAGTTCCAAGGGAATATTCTGAGCCCCAAGGCATATTATACTTAAAATTAAGTAGTGAAAAGTAGTATACACTTACCATTTGTACTTCTCTCAAGCATTATGCATCCATCTTCACCCAAGGTCACAATCACAAATTTAATGTTTGGCAATCTCAAAAGCATAGAAACAAGTGCTCTTGGAATAGTTGGAGTCTCTGTCCATGCCTGCCAAATTAACAGTTCTTGTGATTGGCAAGGATAATATGCAAATTGTAGGTGGACTGATAATAAAATAAACCTTTATATAATCTTGGGTAGATTAGAAATAAACTGAATCTTTATACAATCTTATTAAAATCCAAAGTTTAAAAAGATGGGAAGGAGCATCCAAAAGAAAAACATGGAATGAATCAATGATTAACGTGGATCAAGTACAGATATTACACAACCATGTCCAATGGATAGATAAAGTAGATCTGGACCCAATATCTATACACAGACACCAGGGAAAAAAACAATAGTCAGAGACCCTATTTGCATGAAAAAAGAAATTTGGCTTCAGCACAACAAAAAGAACATAAATACTTGGTTAGAGAGGAGAAGATCAACTTTAGCATCAACTTTCAGTATCTCTGTGAAAATCATGGTTCTAGAAAATACTAATAAAAACATATACATACCACAATTGCTTTTTTTATATTTATTAATTTATCTAGTTTGATAGAAGAGGAACTAAGATTTGAACCCTTGATCGGCTGAATTAATTTTCCAAATAATCCCTTGTAGAGAAAGTCAATGTCAATGTTAACTAACTTGCCTGAGGAAATTTTGCAGAGCATACAGCATAACTAGCTAATTTCATAAGATCATCCAGTCCCTCCCTTTTCCTTTCAGCATCAATCAAAATAGGTATATTCTTGCGAGCTGCCTGCACTGGAAATATCAAATGAATGGCAATGATAAAACAGTAAAGAATAAGTTGTTTTCTAAATGAGAAGAGAGAATGACAAACAAGGAAAGATCTAGACCCTGAGTGATAATGTTTTTTGTTTTCCAAATGTGGATTGAGCACTTTTTTGAGTATTGTTTTTTGCACATGCTTGAAATGTAAAAGTCAAAAATACCTAAGATTGGAGAAATGAATCTTTTAGCTTCATAAAGTTTCCAAGGTGGTAAGGGAAAACTGGGTAGTAAACATTAATGAGCAAGGTTTCTTAAAAGGCAGTCATAGTTTACATTAGTCAAATAAGAGAAGTTGCATCCACAATAATCAGACTCCAAAAAGAAGTTCAAATGTACCAATAACATAGAAACTTATGACTTTTTAAAACTAAAGCACAAAAACGAGCAGAAAAGTTGTTTACTGTTACCTCTTGTGCAACAACTAGAGCAGTTTCAGGCAATCTTCCATCAGAATAGACAACTCTTGCCCCATCGAGTGCAGATAACAGTTTTGACTGGGACAAATCATCAGGTATCATTGGAGGATATCCAGGTGTATGAATACAAGTGCGAGTTTTCCTGAAAAAATCAAATTCTAATCATCACAGGCTATCCAAATCCTATTTCTAAATCCTTCCTTTATTCTGATGTCAAGCATTCATTCCTCAGACATTTTAAAAATTTGGCACATTAATTTACATGCTTGTTCAAATCTTAATGCACTGGAACAGCAATATAAGGAATCACAGATACAACACCCTAAACCTCAATGACAAAGGTCTAATAGGATGAGCAGCCAAAAGAAAGAGAACCAGAGGGTAAAAAAGATATAATAAATTATGACCAAATAGAGATCAGTTAATCACAAATAAATTTAAGTTTAACCACCAGAGAAGCATCAAAGGAATCTAAAAATAAAAATACCATGTGTATTGACATAATAAGTACCACCAACCCCTATTTTGGTCAATATGATTCTCCTGAGTAAACAGAATTCAACATTCCCTTCCAGAGAGGACCAAACAACATTACAAGCCCCAACTGTTCTTGCAAAACTATAAAATGATTTGGCTATAATGTAAATACAAATATAATTGCTAAATTAACATTCAAATGCTTTTAACCCTTTACCACAACTCCTAAAGTAAATCTGAACAGTCATCCTTTTTCTTTCCCCTTCGAGTCCTACATAATATGTAATTGGCAACAAACTTATTTAAATATAAACCTTAGAAAAAATAATCATGTAAAAAGAAAAAGAATCAAATTCCACCCAACAAGAAGAAATTTTATAGCACGAAGAAGAAAAGTCTGCATCCACAGTAGAGAACTTTTTAAGCAAGGTCCTCACGTTTGATGGTCAACAATAACATAAGTAAACGGCGAATTACCATCCATGGAAACCTAGAAACAGGACAAAAAAAAAAGGATTAATCAAAAAATAATGGGCAGTAAGACTAATGAATAGATGATGCACATAAAATTTGAAAAAGTCCCATTTGCTATCATCAGATAACATTTAGTGCATCAGGTGGCAAAACTCACCACAAGAAAAGAAGTATCTACACCATCATTCTCAAATTCTTCCAAAATACTCCGACCTTGACTGTCATCAGCAATCTAGTCAAAATATTAATAATCCCTCAATAAAAATTTCAAAACATTACTCTAAATTGCAGTAAATTCTTTATAATTTGGAGTATTGAAATTAAAAACCTTAGAAATAATCCTAGGCTTTAAGCCCAAACGAGCAGTGCAAGTCATAGCATTCCCAGCATTTCCACCTCCTTGAACCTGAAACAACACAATCGCCAGGCTTTTCACTCGCTATACATTAATATTAGTTCATTACCTCATCTGCTTATAAAAACGACAAGCGAACCTTCAAGCTCGTGCTTCTGATCTTGTCGTCAGGCTTAGGATAAGCCGCAACTGCAGCCAAAAAATCCACGGAGGCTCCTCCGATACCTAGCTGCTCGCATATAGCATTTACATAAACAAATGGCAAAGCGATGTTGAAGTCAAAGCTGAGTTAGTTAGTTACGTACAACGACGCGGTTTTCCGGTGGCGGAGGGAGCGAATCCGACGACATATTGATTCTGAAGTTTCTCCAATTATCAAAAATTGTTTAAATTATTTAGCAAAAAGAAATCAATTCATATAATTTTTTATTTTAAAAAAAAAGCGTACATTAGAAGGAAAGAGACTTGGTGGACCTTGTACGGCGGTCAGTGCGGGACCGTTGACGCGAGGAAGAAGAAGAAGAAGTAGAAGAAGAGGAGAGGAGGTTGAGATTGAGAGAAATGGCATTGGAAAGTGTGGGAGGTGAGATTAGCATTGTTTTTTAATTAATTTTAAAGAGGTGATGTGATTTACTTGCCTTCACTTCAGTGGCTCATGAAATGGAATGGAAGGCAGCTTAGCTGTTGTTGACGCGACAGGGAAGGGGATTAGAAAAAGCTTGGCTGTGGTCTTTTTTTTTTTTTGGAAGTAGCTTGGCTGTGGTCTATGGTGGCCATTTTAGCCTTTTGGCATGAATGATGTCGACGTTCTCTTATGGAATTGGTTACTTACCAACCTTCATCGTGGTGAAGACGACGTCCTACTTATTATAATCAATGACCACTTTTTTTTTTTTTTTTGGAGAATTGCTATTTTTTTTTTTTTACGAAAGGAGAATTGCTATTTGACTCTGTATTTTGATCTATTACACTACTTCATCCTGATATTTGAAAAAATATTTATTCATCCATAATATTTGTAAAATTGTGTACTATTTCATTCCTACAGAGAGACTAATGAGTGTTAACTATTGCAAATGTCAGAGATTAATAAATATTTTTTCAAATGTCATGAATGAAATAGTATAATATGTCAAAACACATGGGACAAATATCAATTATCTTTTTTTTTTTACTGTATCGCTAAACTAGTAGTATTTTTTTTTTGGCAAAAGTACATTTATACCTCTAATGTTTATATTGGTGAGCATATATGCCATTTATATTTTTTTTACCAATTAAGTACAAAATTTTGTCTCAGCCACTCGTCTCCTTCCTTGTTTTTCATTGGGTTTAAATGATTTTTTTGCCGTTTTAACAACAAAAATTATTAAAATACTTGGTTTTTTTTGTCTTTTGTGTATAAATAAACATGTTTTGAGTTAAAAACTTAAGTTTGTGTGGATATATCCTATTTATATGTGTAGGCGGCGCATCCAAGTGTTAGCGACTACGGCACTGTGCAGGCTCAAGGCCCACTAGGAAATACGAGTTAGGTTTTTAAGCCTAATGGGAGATGGAGTCGCCACCCAACAAAAAGTCAGGACATACTGTACAGCAACTGGATTCCACGGAGGTGCCCAGAAGCCATCATCAGAGAACGGGTTCGGAAAATGGGTATGAGCGTTTGAATGCTCATCCGACTTTGCAATCGACCTTTGATGTGTAATTTATTTACTTATCTTAGAGTTAATTTTTAATAATTTTTAAATAAATAATAAATTAATTAAGGATGTCTTTGGGTATAATTGATCCATTAGCATAGTTTAAGGGATTTATTTGGTAATTTAATTTATTGAAGTGCTTTAGTGAGATTTTACTTAATTAATACTTCTTTTGTTTTCAGTGGGCCATGCGTTTGACTTAAAGATTTAAAGTGGGCTAGAATTTTCATTTGGCCAAATTGCCGAGAGAAGAAGGAGCCAAGCCATATTTTGGAAGCCATGAAAGCCTAATTTCAAGACGTTGCACGGCATGAAGCCGTGACCCATCCCATGATTGATTTGTTGTTCGACTCCGCATGATACAAGGATTCACAAGTGATTAAGATTCCTGACTTACCCTAATTACTATAAAAAGATGATTATGTATCTAGGGTAA
>CATIWK010104841.1:0-11652 GCA_949634005.1 Mallotus japonicus
AGTCCAATTCTTACATTATCCCTTTTTTCATTGCCCCAATACTAATTAAAAGGTCCAATGAATTTTTTTAGGAAAATTAAAATTGGAAATTTATGTATTTATGGGTGTTGTGAAAATTTGAGAAAACTAAGTTGGGTGTAGTAGATTTTGAGCATTCAAGTGACTAGGTGTTTGGAAATTGAAAATAGTTGGAGAAGAGATGGAAAAAAAGGAGGTGAGGAGATAAAAAAAAATTGCATTACCTCATGGCTTGAAGAAATTGAAAAAAAAAATTGACATGGGTATTATGAGTTTTGAATGATTTATTCTTTGGGTAATCAAAAATTGATTGGGTGGAAGAAGATTTTGAGAACTTGTGACCTTTTGATGTTCAAAAAAGAAAAAAAAAAGGAGTTGTAGAGATTATTGCTTTTTCTTACCTTAAGCTCTTGAAATCTTCAAAAAAGTTAGAGAGATTAATATGGGTCTTGTGATTTTTGAAGAAATTAATTAATGGGCAAAGTGAATTTTGTGAAAAATTGAAATTTAAAAGAGGATTTATGGGCAATTTGAAAGAAAGCTTTAAGAAGTAGAGAATGACCACTTTGAGGAAGAGTATGACCACTTTGAGGAAGAGTATGACATGGATAGTTAATTTCTTTATAAATTAGAGAAATTAACTTGGGTGTTGTGATTTTTTGAAAGACAAGGCTATGGGTAATAGGAGCAAGCACGAATCGGAGAAATTCGGGGATTTAAAATCTTCGAAACCATACCATATTTCGGGAATTTTAAAATAAAATCTCCAATACAAGTACCTAATTTAAAAATCTCCATATCGGTACCATTCCATTTTTTGGGACAGTTCGGTACGGAGATTTGGTTCTATCGGAACATATCGATATGATATGGTCCAAAACGGGAATTCGGGAATTTATGTAATAGACAAATTTAAATTATTAATTAAAATTATATTTATTATCTACAAATCAAAATGACATAGTTTTAGGTAAAAATATATTGTTTTAGTTATATATATTTACCTCATTACTTTTAGATAATATTAATAAGATTAAATTACTTAACAACAATAATAATTAATAATTATTAAATATAATAATAGCAATATATTTTAATTAATAAAAATAACATGTCTTCTCTTATTTTTGATTGTAAGACTACTACTTATTTTAATCAAAACGACGTAGTTTTAGGCAAAACTACATCATTTTGATTATCTATAATATATGTCTATATATTATTATGTAGCAAAATAATAATTATAATAATATTATTTAGCTCATTAATTTTAAATAATATCAATAAGATTATATTGCTTAATAAAAATAATAATTAATAAGTTATTAAATATAATAATATTATTTAGCTCATTAATTTTAAATAATATTAATAAGATTAGATTACTCACTAAAATATAATAATTAATAAGTTATATGATAATAACAACATATTTTAATTAAAAATTATAAAATTTGAAATTATAAAATGTTAATTTCTTATTTGCATATTTATAGTTTAAATTGAAATATAATGGGCATTCCATATTTTTATTTGTTGTTGATAATGATAATAATTTTCTTATTTCTCATATATTAAGTTTAAAGTGTGTTGTAATGGACATTTCACATTTTTATTTGTTAATGGATCATTATTTGAAACTATGCAATGTGAATTTTTTATTTTTATATTTTAAGTTCAAATTGTAATATAATAGACATTTCATATTTTTACTTGTTAATTGAGTAGTAGTAGCAGCAGCAGCAGCAATACGAGTACTAGTACTAGTAGTAACAATGATAATAATATTAATAATAATAAAAATTAATAAAAATATTTTGTTAACAATTTATTTATTATATTTTAATCACAAAACAATTTTATTTTCATCATATCTTATTGCACATATGTATATTACTTGATAATATAATTAAGCTACTACTTACTACTATTTATTAATATTTATGTATTACTTATTAAATTAATATTCAGTACTATATTCTGTTTTCAGTTTGGTACGGTTCTGGTATGGTTCTCGATTCGATTTTTTGTAAATATCCAGTACCATATCAAATTAGTCATAAAATTTGGTTCGGTCCGGTTCAAGATTAAAGTTATTCAGTTTGGTACGTTTTTAATGTCTTTCGGTTCGGAATTTCAGTTCGGTTCAGTATTTTCTCTATCACATGCTCAGCCCTAATAGGTAAACTGGATTTATGAAGGAATTAAAATTTAGAAGAGAAATTTGTTGGTAATTTAAAAGAGAAAAGAGAGGGATTTTTGGTGTAGAGAATGATTTTTTTTTGGAATTCAAAAAAATAAAAAGGAGAGATGGAAATTTAAAAAAAGCCTTATTTTGAGTACATTTATCCACATAATTAGTTATGGGCTTGACCCAAACTAATTATATACGGGGAGCATTATTTGAGCCCAAAATAAAATTTTTGGATTGAATAAAATAAGACACTTGAATTACATAATTAGATTTGGCTTGGTATGGCTAATTCATGATTTATTTAAAAAAATTAAGCCCATTAAACAAGACTTGATAGTTAAGTTTGGAGAATGTTCTGGAACTGGCTTTTTTGCAGCTGGAGATGGAAGACACATGAAGTCTCTAAATCTTTCTTGAGGAGCTAAAGAGCTTGGGGAGTTGAGGAAAAGTATCCTGCAAGTATAAAGATTAATGATATTAATTGAAGCTGGTGAAATTCATCTATAGAAGCAAGGAAGAATCAACAACACATTTATAACCAACAATCATCAACACAATATAGACAACAATCTATCGATAATCAATTATCATGAGTAAATTTGTAACATCCTTGGCCCTAACCATAAGAATTTCATTTAAATTTGTATGCATTGCATATAATTCACTTGAACATATGCATTTCAAATCATTCCATTTGACTATATGAATTCCACATTCTTTCATTTATTTTATATTTGCAAAGTGAATTGCAATGGTATACTTGATAATGTGTAATATAGGTTGTATTTGGGGTATTATAAAATTGAAAGTTTAGTGAATAAATAAATATGTAGAGAATTGAATCTAGTTGACTTGTTTACATAACCTTTGGGACTAAATTAAACTTTTGTATAAAAGAATGATTGATTTGAACTTTGCTTGATATTTGATTAAAAAAATATAATAATAATAATAATAATAATAATAATAATAATAATAATAAAATATATGATAGTGGTTAGTGGATCTTTATGGGAAGTAGGAGACTAGAAAGCTCCACCTTCTTCTCCTCCTTAAACCATCTAAACTTCATTTTCTTCTTTCTCTCAAGCTCTTAAACTTGAGATTTTTTATGATTTCAGCTGCTAATTGGTAAGTTAATTATTTTCCTCTTGGATTATATTTGAAATTATGTGGTGATGATGTGAAAATGATTTTATAGCCTCTAAATTCTGGTTTACAGCTGAATATTGTACTATAATTTTCATAGCCATAGAAGAAGAATTAAGAGAAACATAAAACATGAAACTTGTATATTTATGTCTCATATTCATGTTTGTAAAAGGGTTTTGTGAAATAATAAGTATGTGAAATTCTATGGAAGTTTATTTGGGACTGGTTCGGGTAGCAGTTCCAGTAGGCTATCTGAGGTTGAATGATTATTTTGAGGATGTTAGAGACTGAATTAGACAAAGTGATAAACATGATTTTTGTTCCTTTATATGTTATCCAAAACCATGTGATGCAGTTTGGTGAAATGATATGTGTGCAATGAGAAATCATCCTTGGAAAGGGACTGGTTCTACTTGCTATGTTTGCAGGCAGTCCGGTTTTTCCCAAATAATATGTGGGCCTTGGAGGCTGAATTAGATGAGGTAAAAAACATAAAAGTTATTCCTTTATGTGTTAAAAAAAATTCTTGAGAACTGGTTTTGAAATTGGACTTGTATAACTTTGGAAATTCTAAACTGAATCAGACCTGCTCAAACTATTTTTATGCAGAGCACATATCTAAATTCAAAAATTCACCATTTATTTTTCAGAGCATAAATTGAGCTGATTTTTGGATATGTTATATCCCTATGTGTCTAGTTTTGTGGAAAAAAGGAATCAAGTAATTTGGAGTTGTGTGGTAAAATTTATTCACTCTCAGGTCTAACAAGGTCAAGCTACCTAACAAGAAAGAAATATGCATAACTGTTAGGCTTACATATAAAGAACATATCCTAATTGTATATAGAACATATCCTAATTGTATAATAAGCATGAACACTCATTGTAGGCATATTCTTGATCAAATATATGTCATATTTTAGGATCTCAAAGCATTGGTGAAGCTCAAGAAGGTGATACAAAACGTCTATAGAGTGTTTGACATCTAAAAAGGTGAGTATAAGCATCAACTAAATTCTTGGGTGAAAATTGTGTGTTTGAGATAGGTGTGAACATGTGATGAATGAGTTATAGTTTGATTGACTATGTGTATTCTATGAGATTTTTGAAGTGAATTGCCTTTTGAATATTCAAATGTAAATAGTTTGTCTATTGATTGGTTATGTCTATACTCAAGTGTTTACAAGTTAAATGCAAATGTTATGATCCTAATGACTATTTGTTATGCAAATTTACACTTGAGCACTTGCATACGAATATAAGAGGACGTTTTGACCGGCTTGGCAAATATTTGTAAATCACATGGCAAATGCAAATGATAAAAGAAAATCACATGATTCACATGTTATAAGCTGGCCAACAGAATCAATTGGCAATTGTTTCACATGAATCCCGGGATCAATATTTGCCTTGTCAGGCCACAACATAATTAATGAACATTTCATTAGCACTTGCATTTGAATGAATCATACTTGTACTGTGTTTTGATGTTATCTATTTGCTTTTGGTGCCTATAAAGTTTAATTGATATTTATATTCACTGAGTCGTGACTCACCAAATCACAATTATTTTTCCAGATAGTAAAGCTTTAAGTGTGATCATTTTAGAAGCATAATGCATTATAAATAGAGAATGAAGCAAAGGTCACCGGCCGAACCCTCACTCTCTCTCTCTCCTTGTTTCATAAGCATACACATGATAAGGAGATATGTTTTGTACTTATATAAATATAGCTCATATATATATTATATGAATGTAAATGTTATGATCTTTTATGAGCTTAAATGATATGTTGACTTTGTTTAATTATAATATGGTTGTATTAATGTACTAAACAAAGACACAGTGTACTTAAATAGTAAAGAAATAGGGTGTTACAAAATTTTATTCAGACAATATTTAGCAAATTTTTAGTTCTTTTTTACAACAATTTTCTTGTTAATTTCAAAGCAAAAATCATCTTTTAGCTTGTATTAAATCTCAGATTAATACAATTTCCTTTTACTGTTCAAAAAGCTCCATTTATCATTAAATTTTATTTCATATGCTTGAAATCTAAACAAGTTATGGTAAAGTCATTTGAGAATCCACAATCTATCTGAAAGAAGTCAGGTTTTATTTTAAGGAATTAATCATGTGGCACGCTCGCAAAAATTCATCAATAATCTTTTAGCACCAAAACCAAAAATTGGAGAAACAGTATTTATAAACAAAGGGATTTTTGCACACGTCTACATGCCAGACACGTGTACGTATAGAGGGATGCATGAGTACACTAGGGAACCACATAAATTTATGCGTGAGAAGAATAACCATGCATGAATGTGTAAGTGTGTGTGCCCACGTGTGGAGCGTGTGTCCACACTCCCATGTGTGCGTGGTCACGTGCACACGTGGCTCACATGCTCTCGCACCTGGCCACACACACTCTTGTGCTTTTTAGGTGTTTGGTTTTTGGTTTCAAGGGTTTTTTAGGTCTTAAAAGGTGTTTCAGACTTTTAATTTTAATAAATTGATCTCTGGTTTCAGTCAATTGAGCTTCAATTTAACAAAGCAAGTGTCAATAAAACGAATCATATGTTCGAGTTACGATTACTTAAAAAATGTAGTTCGTTACTTCGAAGCTCGATTCATTAAATCAAGGCTCAATTGATTGATTCAGTGATCAATTCATCATCCCGCAAATTCGAATGTTAGGTTTTTAGGGTTTTAGACTAGCACACTTCAAAAGACTATTAATAGACAATTCTTATCACTTTTTTACACGTTATTTATCATCATCAGATCATTATCGGGGACCATCAAATTTTAAGGTATGATACATTTGTGTGTGCCTCTTACTATGATACATAAATGCATGATGTGGTTAGTGTTTTTACCCTTGGCTTTGAACCTTGAGCCTTGGAAATATTAACCTTTTAGAGGCTTTCTTTTAGCACTTGGATTTATAAGACTCTTGATCTTAAAGTCTTAAGCTTTAGAGCTCTCACAAGGAATGAGGGATGAAGCAAGATTAGCCTTAACAAAATTAGAGGGACTTGATGATGCAAAGGCTCCATTAGAAAAATCAAGTCCAAATTTCTCACTTGAAAATCTTTGTGAATTTAAGAGATTATCGAAAGTCTCATTTCCTTTGTGAAATTTGGAAATGGAGTTCTTTAACTCTATAATCATTTTTATAAGCAACTCATTTTCTTTCTTAACATTATTAAAATTATCTTTCAAAAAAGTTTATGCTTCAAATTAAGAGTGAGTTTCTCGTTTAAGGAACTAACATTTGAAAATTCTAATTTCAAATCCTTAAAACTCTTAGGGTTTGTTTAGTTCAAATGAATTCCATAAAATTTCATGGAAATCATTTGCAAATCCAAGTAAGTGTGTTTGGTTTAAATGAAAACTTTATAAAATTCATTTTGAATTCCAACTTTCTAATTTTGTAGAATTGTTTGAAACTAAATCAATTCTTATTAATGAAGTATGTTTGATTTAAATGAATTTGAAATTTATTTGGAAATGAATTCTATTTGGAATTCATTTGGAAATGAAATGAATTCCTTGGTAGAATAGAACCAAACAGGGGTTAAACAATTTTGAAAAGTTTTGTTTATAAACCTTTTCCCTTTGAAAGTAATTTTTGACACTTCAAAACTAATTTTCTTACTAAGAAGATATCATCATCAAGTTCCTCCTCATTATCATATAAATCATCATAATAATTATCACAAAAAGAACTAGACAAGAGAGGTACCTCATGTTTATCCTCCAAGGCCATGAAGCAAAGGTTTGATGGTTTTGTTGCTTCTCTTCCATCTCTAATTCAAATGAGTTATTCTAAGTGACTTTGAAAGCTTTTTTCCTCTCCTTTATTTCCTTATGCTTGTGCTTAAGCTTAGGACATCCATATTGAATGTGACCGGACCTCTTATATTTGAAGCATATAACTTCCTTGGCCTTCTTGAATCCAGCTCTCTTGGATTTCTTATACTCCGTGAAGTACTTAGTGAATGAGAAAATATCCTTATCATCTTCACTTGAGTCTTCAATATCATCTTCATCACTTGAGTCTTGTGATGCTTTGAATGCAAAGCTCTTCTTCTTCTCCTCTTTTACTTTCTTATTCCTTTTCATTTTGTCTTAAGATAAACTCATGAATGAGAAGCTTACCAATGAGAATATTGGTTGAAAGCTTGAAAAGATTGTGAGCTTCCTTAATGGAGGCTACCCATGATTCCCAATCCTTCTTATGTAGCAGTCTTAGAATTTTAGTGTTGATCTCTTCTTTTAAGTAGTGCTTGCCTAACTTCCTTAAGGTTGTTAAGAGGGCATTCAGTCAATTTGTCATTTCAATGATGCTCTTATGTGACTTTATCTTGAAGAGTTCATACCTATAGACATGGAGTTGAACCTTCTTGGATCTAACTTGGATGTTGCCTTCATATGGTTTTCAAGGTTTCCCATATCTCCTTAACCGAAATGTGATATTGAACTTTACCTCCTTCCTCTCTTAACAAAAAAGCAATAAGAACAGATATGGCCTTTTTGTTCTTGCAATTCTTTTTCTTTTGTTTTTGGGACCACTCCTTTCTTTTTTTAGGCACTTCAATACCGTCCACTTTCTTTTTAGGAGGATTCCACCTATCAAGAATTACATCCTAAAGTCTTATAGGATCACTATCTAGATAAAGCTCCATTCTGCGCTTCTAATAAGGATAGTCACTCCCATCAAAGAAGGGTCTAAATGTTTGAAAAGAAAGAAATTCACTTTTATAATCTTGAATTATATCAACTAAGTACCTAGAACCTAAACTCTAATACCAATTGAAAGGCCCTAGAGGGGGTGAATAGGGCTAATTTAGACTTTAAAAAGAGATTAACAAAAGTTAAAAATAAGAAGAAAAGATTAAAGAGATGTAAGAAATTTAAAGAGTTCGACTCCTTAATGAACCTACATCTCCACCTAACTTATCTCCAAGTTAGAATTTTCAAACCCACTCTAATCTTATTTACCAAGATTGTTACAAGTGTTTTTTTTAGGCTCAACACTAAACCTTTATACATTCAGTTTTCTAGGCTCACTCACAAACCTTTATAAGTGTTTTTCTTAAGGCTCACACCAAACCTATTCCCAAGTGTTTTTAAGGTTAACACTTAAACCTTCCTACGAGTGTTTTCAAGGCTAACATATAACCTCTTACAATATTTATTTTTCACTTAACACTAACCCAATCTTATAAATCAAGTATTTTTTTAAGGCTAACACTTTAATATTTAGTGAACCAAATCCTCACTACCCTTAGCTTATACCCAAGAAAGGAGTAAAAGAAGAATCCTATCAATAATCACACGCCTAACACTCACAAGAAGGGTAAATCAAAACTCAACAAGAGTTTATTTACAAGAAATGATTATATAAAAAGAAATGTGAAAGAAACTCAGTTTGCTCAATGAATTTTCGTAATAAATTTTCTCTACTAACTCTCTAACTCTTTAGATTAAGTCTTAAGCTTATATTTATAGTGGAGGGTGCAAAACTAGTTATTAGACTCAAAATTTATGCTCCACTAATCCTTCTCTCCATTAAATGCTCCTTTTAGCTTTTTGTCGGATTTAGCATGCTCACGATGTGAGGATGCATATCACGATTGTGGCGAACAAAAATATAGTCATTGCTTGAATGAACTAGCCATTGAAAGCCACAGAAAGGGGGTTAAAAGTATGCTCACGATCATGATCAGGATTATCAAGTGGACTGCCTCAATTTTTTCTTGAAGCTTTTAGAACCTCGGGATCGTGAAGAGATAATCACGTTTGCGATGGGCTTCCTCATGATTGTGATGGAGATCATGAAGAGGACTATCCTCTTAAACATTAGCATCATTTAACTCCTTTAGAATCGTGAGAATGCTCACAATCGTGATGCCACTTGTGAGCATCCTTGTCTTTGTGTTTTGGCCACATTGCGAGTTCCATAACTTCATCCATTAAGCATGCCCTTGGTTCTAATTAGAATACATACTTAACACACATATTTGTAAGGAATTGATTATGCTACTTAGGCTTTAAGAGTAGTGTGGTGAGCACTAACCTAAGTAGAGTAAATTTTAAAAATTTACTTTGTCATAACCCTTCATCACTTCATCACATGAAGAATTCCACTCCCAAGATCCATTTCACATTTAAACACATAGCTAATTATACATCAACATGTATAAACATAAAACTTAGGAAATTAAGTTATGGAATTACTTACCAATTTCCCAAGTTTGAAGTAGACCACAAATAATCTACTATAATGGATTGCTCTTGGTTCAACTCTTGAATCAATGCTAAGCTACCCAAATGTTTGGCCTCTAGCTTGAAACACCAAAGCCCTCCAATCACCTTCTTGTGTTTGATCAAGTGCAGTTGTAAGCACCTCTCTTGTGACCTAAAGAAGCTTGAACTAACTTAATCCCTCAAGCAAGAACTAAGAGTTTATATTTGGTATATTTTGTGTTTCCTTTTGGTATATCTTTTGTCTCAACACTATCCACTAACACTTAATGGATATTCAAAACTCTTAACCTTTAGAACTCTTCTTAAGGTTATATTTATATGTAGAGAATTAGGGTTATGTTTAGACATACATATACAAATATCTCTTACATCTCCATCATTAGGAAGCCACCTTGCATGCCACTTAATAACTTGGTTAAGAGTGTAATGTATATATAAGTATCTAATAAGTGTAGAGAATATATGTATATACATTAACACATCACATGTATTTAAACCTCATATATTTCTCTACAAATCCCACTAACTCATTTGCCCCATAAGTCAACAATATACACACATGAGATAATATCTCCTAATATGCCAAAATAGACTTACATTGATAAATGGACTTGGGCTTGGTTTATTTGGGCCAACTATTGGGCCAAGCCCAATCCATAAATCAATTGGGCCTAGTTGATGGACTTGGGCTTTTTGGTTGGGCCAACACTTGGCTCAAGCCCATTCCATCAAACTAATGGGACTTAGAGTTAGGCCAACATTTGGCTCAAGCCCATTCCATCAAACTAATGGGCCTTGTTAATGGGCCTTGGAGTAATCTTTGGGCCAAAACTCTTTTGGGCCTAGGCCCATACACCTTGGGCCATTAATCCAATTCTATAAGGAAACAACATATATTCTTTATTTAATACTTTAATTAATATCTCATATTAATCAAGTATTTAATAATTAAACTCTTGGTGGAATTAGAGTTCATGATATACTAAAATCATTGCTCAAAGCATAAATCCAATTCCATTAATCTTAATTATTTGATTAAACTCTTTAATCAATAATTAGATTAATAAGGTGATATGGAAAAACTCTTTTAGGTGTGACTTACTAGGTTCATGTTTAATTGGCAATGAGAATATAATACCAACTCTTGATATTACTTAAAACTCTTTCAAGCCTAAATGTGAAAATCCTAATTATACACATTTAGTTCTCATAAGTTGTGAGTGACCCCTAGCGTCGATATCACAACTACCCAATTAAATATGAATTCATATTTGATTCACACGAACCTCATGGTCATAATTACCATGCACTAAAATCCCTTCATTTGAAGATCTCGATATAGCCTAGAGTCAAGGTTTAAGCAAACTCTAATAGCTTTATCATATGACATCATCTCAAGTTATTCTTGATAAAACATAACTAACACTAGAAACACTTTCTAGCGTTAAAAATCTTTCAGACTATGTTATGTTTGTCCTAGCTAGGAAATCTATTCATCAAGAATAAACTTAGATAGCATAGGATCTTCACCTAGTTCACTCCATGCAATGAATCCCATCATGGTTAAACACTCATCCCTACATTAGATCGACTAGAGCCTGGATATACCCATCTGTGATTAACATAAGTATGTAAGCGATAACAAACTCCAACCAATCAAATGTGGATGATCCTGTCACCTCTGGTCAAAGGACTATATGCACCAATATGACCTAGAATGTGATCGTTAATGATTAGTGAATATCCTTGTGATCATAAATCTAACGTCACTGTTCGATCCACATGTCTATTCTGATATCTCATATGAAGTAGCATGAGACTCACTACCTCCCACTATTAGCATCACATACTAATCAAGGAAAATAGACATAGGTGATAGTCTAATTAATATCGCCCAAATATTAATTAATCGACTATGAACAATTTATAGCATATGTACTAAATAAATTTGTAACTCATATTATCAACTCTTGATAATAAATTTATTTAACATAATGCTAAAGGGTAAATA
>CATIWK010104854.1:0-32705 GCA_949634005.1 Mallotus japonicus
AAGTAAAAAAAAAAAAAAACAAAAAAAGCGTAAGTTAATGATCTTACTTATTCAGAATTGGATTATTTTAGAATTTTCTCAACTAGTCCGAAAAGTAAAACATCAAACAAGTTGCAACAGTTTACCGATGTGGTATACGATATGGCTGCTGACGGGGCATTTCTGGTTGTCATGTCATCAAATTTGGCCTGATTGTGTTTTTGGAACTTCCCGATGCAACTAAAATCGATGTTTTGATACCAAAAAGATACAAATTAAAGTAATGGTACCATTTTGTAATCGAGTGCAAAGTTTTGGTACCATTCAGAGCATTTACCCCCACCAGATACATAGCGGCACCCACTCGACAATAGCCAAAACAATTACCAGGTCCGCCTGTAAAATGGACCAGTGTCCTATTCATTGAATTTTACATGCAAGGATTACCATAACTTGAGTCCGCATTCTCAATCTTTCTGACCCAGTCTAACTGTAAGTATCAGATCACTGACCGGCAGCATTTTTGAATACACATACATACACACCAGAAACTGAACCCACAGCAGCAAAAGAACCTATCAGCACCATTTGAGATCATAAGTTGCATACAGCACTCCTTGAAAGTCATATAAATGAAATCTATACCCATTCTTACTCATCCCAGTAACAACAAAAATGGCCTTTCCTGTTTATACCAACATTCCAGCTTTGTCATCATCAAATTTGCAATTGTTTTAAGCAAAAGGAATGTTTTTGGGACTCGTAACAGCTGCTTAAGACACCAACATATAATACGCATTTTCCATTTTACTTCAAAGGGTCAGTTGATACGGGAAGAAACATCAGTTCCTGACATTTTCCTTTTAAGGGTGTTTCTATAATACTCTTTCGTCACCCCATAATAAACAGGGCTACCACCTCTAAATGTGATGAAGTTCCAACCAAAAGCTGAACCACCCACAATGTAGCTTTTTCGAGTGTGGCTATCATCAAGCTTCCTCTGTGAGTCAAAATATATAGGAGGTTTCTTTTCTGCAGATTGGTGGGAGGATTGTTTAGGTTGCAGAATCTCTGGTAATTTTCCATCTTGGTTCCTTTCCCAGGATAGTCTCCCAGACACATTTTCACCTGACAAAGGCTGACATTTTGGCATGGGCTTTTCAAGCAGGTCTATTTCCATGGTCATCTCCTTGTACAAATTCATCAAAAGCTTCATTTCTGCAGATTGAATAATACTACTGCATGAGTTACCAAGTAAGCCTTCCGGCAAAGATATTCTGAGCTTACCACACAAAATCATATACAAGAAGTTCCAGCCAATGCACATCAATTTAAAGTAACATCATCAAGCAAAACACACAAGAAGAAAGAACTAACGTATTTGAAGTTCACGAGCTGCTTTACAATTCCGAAAGTCAGGTGTTTGGAGTATCTACACAAGGAAACCATGTTTCAGTACGCAAAGGAAAAAAAGTATATTTTGTAGCATACTATATAAGAAAACTATGATGAAATGTTCTAGAAATGACTAGTGTTTTACAGACTTTTACATCAACACTTTGCATCATTGAGTAAAAAGCAATAATAGAATAAATCACAAGATAAATGATAGCCACATGAACTATGCATAAAGAAACTACTACACAACTTAGTAAAGATTCAGGGTCTACACACTCTGCATTTGTGACAATTGTAAATTTATTCATCATGTTTAATATCAATGAGCATAACAACAAGGGAATATAGAGCATGAATCACCTCAACTCAACATAAATCAACATGTGAACATCACCGCAAAACAAGCATCCAAGTAGCAATTGCCCCTAGACTAACAAATCCTATGGAGAAGAGTGGGATGAATGTGTTCCAAATGGAATCCAACACCACTCAAGATGACAATAAAAATATAAGATTAATGACCATTCAATCTCAGAACACCACCATTATTGTTCACTGCAAGCAACTATCACTCAGTCAAATAGAGATATGCCAATTAGTGGTTCCAGAGAATCCAGACAGATATTGTATAAAAAGGGACTCAAAAGTCAAGATTGAACAAAAAAACAATAAGGAGGCAGTACTCCACCTTCTTGCTTGCTAAATTCTACCTAAATTTTCCGGGAATAATGTACTAGCTGAACTGAAACAACAATTTTTTTAAGTTAAACTGACGAGTATAATAGATGGATTAATAATGGCTTGAGAAACAGGTATAACAGATGGATTAACAGTGACCATGAATGCTTGAAATAACGTTAATTTCTCAACAGAAGATAAAATCTCGAAAATCTTTTGCTCTACATTTGATGTCCTAGTTTTTTCAGCACTGAACATGCACCAAGTGAAGCTTGTATTTCACATAAACCCAATTGAGAGAAATAATAAACTCATATATGCACTTAAATGAACACATTAATCCATGGGAGTTGTCATATTTATCGGTCAAAAGATCAAATATCCCGTCTGCAACAAATAAAAAGTAAAAGACCAACTTCGCTAAATTCTCAGCGGAAATTGAGGAAAAAAAAAGGGAGCACGAAGCCATTAAACAAGGAGAGAAAACAAAGGAAACCCACAAAGGAAACCCATCAATTTATTCACCATAAAAAGAAAGAAAAGAGCAGAACGAAAAAGTGGGTACCTGGATAAACAGGGGACGAAGCTGTCGAAGAAGCGCGCGAATTTTGAAGTAGGAGGAATTGCAGAGATTGGCATTAGTTAACTTCCTTTTTTTATTATTGGAGTGAGTAGTAGGAACAGGAGGTGGGTGGTCTTGTTGTGCTGGAGCGGAGAAGGAGGAGGTGGTGAATTCTTCTACGAGCTTTGTGTCTTCCATTGGCGAGACTCGAGTGAAAACCAATCCAATCCCTATACGAAAGCCACAGGGCGTCCCTTTCTCTCTGTTCCTTGGATGGCTGACGTTTCAAATTGGTGTACGATTCTTCTTCTTCTACTTCATCTCCGTGCTGTGAAAAAACTCGGCCCATTGAGTAATAGATATGTGGGCTACTGTTGTTGTTGGGTCTTCTTGTCATATTGGATGCCCCATATTCTTTTCCTTCAGTTTATTGCATATTAGTTGATTCCAACCATAAATGGTGCAGTAATAACTTTTTGAAAATGACTTTGTGCATTACATTGTTTAATTTGATCAATTAATTAGCATGATTTTAAATTTTTTAAAGGTAAAATTGTATTTTTGGTGTCTCAATTTTTTTATTTTTGCTATTTTGGTGTCTGTATTTTTTTTTTATTTTAGTGTCTCAACTTTACAATCTATGACTAATTTAGTGTATGTGGCCGGATTGCCCCTGCCGGAGTGATAACTGGACTTGTGTGAGTCCCACTTTCAACCTTGTCACTTGCCACGTATGGAAAAAAAAATGAATTAAAAACAAAACTACCCCGAATTAAAGTTAAGAAGAAGAAGAAAAACAAGAAGAAAGAGGAAGAGGAAGCAGACTAAGAAGAAGAAAATTGCAACTGCAGGCTGTAAGTGTTTCCTGACTAGTTTCTACAAGACTCTTTGAACACGGACTGTGATGAACCATGTTGGAATCCAGATTTTTGTCAGAGCATTCTTCTTCATAATTCCAACTACCAAAATCAGGACTCAAGTGTTCTTCTCCATTCCAACTACTGCCTCCTTCCCTGGTAATAAGAATGCCAATGTTTAACTAACAAGTTTACTGAAGCTGAGTGTATCACTAACCAAATTTAATTACCCCACGAGTCAGATAGTGTTTGTTTGTTTCGTCCTTTTTGGGTTTTCTTTTCTTGATGAGTTGTAGATTATTGTGCATGGTTGCAAGCATGTAGCACTGCCATAAAGGTTATCTCATCAGGTCTTGCTTCTTTGGCTCCCAAGCTTTGCATCAATTCAAATATAGCAAGAGCCTCTTGTGCATAGCCCTGTTTTGCAAATGCATTGATCATGGTTGTCCAAGAAACATGACTTCTCTGTGGCATCCCTCTAAAAACTTCATACGCTTCTTCAATTACACCACAACTAGAATACATATGTATAAGTGCATTGCTCAAAGAAATCAACAACATGCTGATAATGTTGCCAACAATGCCACCTGGTCCAATTCCACAATAGCACTCCTTATTTCATAAAATAAAACCAATGTTTGCTTACACTTACCATTTCGAGCATACCCAACAATCATAGTCGTTCATGATACGATATTCCTCTCAATCATCTCATCAGTGCCATCAATATCTCCGCACCTCATATACCCAACAAGCATGGAATTGCAACACGTAGCATTTTTGTCACCCATATGATAACACACGGAGTGCATACTCAACACCGTAATTATCACCAACAATAGCATACAAATTAATCAAATTCGTCTTCACAAACATGTTTGAGCAATACCCATTTACCAAAACTCTCCCATGACCCTGTCATCGTTCCAGATCATATCAAGAGAGATCTGAGCCTTCTTGTAGTTCTCGACAACATCTTTAACCACAGACAGGTTGTGGTAGCCCCATCTGCATTGGTGGAATCCTGAAAAACATAACCAAAGGAGCATCAGAATGTGACAGTCCCCACTACTTTTGTGCTATTGATATTGTAAGCTTTCCTTTTTATAATGCCAATCACTAAGCCAAATCAAAACATCATATGAGAGCATAATTGTAACCAGCAAAAAGAAAAAAGAAAAATAATCGATTAAAGAATAGAGAGAACAACGAAATAGAACATAAATAGAAAGAAGGAGCTTAGTTCGACTGGGATCGAAGGGAGGAGGATCAGATTATATTAGGGCGGCGGTGGAGGCAGGGGGAGGTTGAGGAGGAGTAGGGGTTTTTGGTTGTTGGGCCATTGAATAGTTATGGAAGAAGAGAGGTTATTGTTGTTTGGATGTTTGAATAGGGAAGTCCATTCTCTACAACTACAAACAAATTCAATGTTATTTGGAAAATTGTACAGAAGAGGTTTCTGCTAGTTTTTTTTTCTTTTTCTTCTTCTTCTTCTTCTTCCTGGAGTCGCGATTTTCTTCGTCCCTTTCTTCTGTTTTTTTTATTTAGGGTTTTTAAGGGGCAGTTATGTCTTTTATACATTATTTTAATTTTTGATGCATACGTGGCAAGTGACAAGGCTGAAAGTAGGACCACACAAGTCCAGTCATCACTCCGGTTGGAGCAATCTGGCCAGATACACCAAATTAGTCATAGATTGTAAAGTTGAGACACCAAAATAGAAAAAAAAAGTACATACACCAAAATATCAAAAATTAAAAAATTAAGACACCAAAAATGCAATTTTACCTTTTTTGAAAGATGTTGCAAAAGAAAAAAAAATAATTAACTTACATTTAAAAATTAATGACAACATTACAATTAATTCATTTATTTACTAATACACATTTTTTAACTTGTATTTTGTACGAACTACCTTAAGAACATCCAACAAAGAAAAAGGGGATTATTCCTCCACGATATATATGATTGAAAACAAAGACAATGTGCCTCTCTCGTATGAACCACAAAGGCATGAATGAATGTAGATAGAAGAGCCTTACAGTCTATCAATGAATATACCAAACCGAGAGAAACATCTACAATAGCTTCAATCATGGAAAGAAGAACTTCACAGAAGCCAAAAACCACCGCCCATCGAGGTTCTACAGCTCAAGCAAGGAACATTGCACCATCCAGTGAATTTTATTCTAAAATGATATAATTATTTATCTACTCACTGTGGTTGAATGGCTTGAGACGCTGAAAAATATCCAAAGTAGTGGTTTTAATTTCATCTCTATCTCTTTTCCCAACTCTTTGAAAAGACAAATTTATCATTATGTATATTAATTAAAATAGAATTATATGTATAATTTAGTTGAAATGATGACCCTATAAGTAGTTCAAGTGACAGAAGATATAGACATCTTGTTGAGTCTAGTAGGGTCGAATCCTCCACCCCTCTTTTCTCTTGAGGTGTTGGAAATTAATCAACTCTACTAATTGTTAAAAAGAATTGAAGCGTAAATTTTTTCAACCCACACTATCTTTGGGTGTTGAAAATACCCTTAGCATATAAAAAGTTCCCATCCAAATTTCGGATTATAATACCTATCACTATCATAATATACGGGTCAAATGCATGGGAGGATACTGAATTTTAGCTTTGTTTCATTTCAGTTATCAAACTTTAATTTGTATCTTTTTAGATACCAAACTTCTATTTCGTTTCGTAGCAGTCACTCAAAAATTTTTTTAGTACCTAAATAATTCAGAATTACTATTTTAATCTAAAATTAAAGATTTTTTGCAAATAAGTCCATATTTTCTATACATTTATAGGAAATAAAGAAAAATTTGAAAATCATTTTGGTTCCGCCTAGTAAGAGCAGACTCATTATGAGAGGTATCAAAGCCTAAGAGAAGTAAATTTTCAAACTTTTTATAATTTTTGGACTAAATTGAAAAAATAAAGAGATTGAGGAATTAAAATGGTTTTTAAGAGAAATTTAGAGGACTAAAAATTTTTAACAGTATCCTTTTTATAACAAAATCAAAGTTAGGCGACAAAAAATAAACAAATTAAAGTTTAGTAAAATTATAAAAAAGGAGGGACAAGTAAAATTATAAAAAAGTTTTCACCCCCTTATTAAATTAAATTAATTAAAATATAATTCTAATTTAATTGAAAGTATATTTTTATTTTAATTAGGTTAACTTCTATTTTTTCTCTAATAAAAATAAATTAATTATAATGTAATTATAATTTAATTGAAATTATATTTTCTATTTTAATTAGATTAATTTTTATTTTATCTTTAATAAAAATTAAATTAATTAAAATTTTAGTAGTAATTTTTTAAAAATATTTTAATTAACCAAATTAATCAACAGCCAAATATTTTAATTTGACAATACTTGCTAAATAGAAACTGCTAAGGTTTGGGCGGAGTTGGGTAAACACAAGTGCTGGTAATTATGACTTGCCTGCAGGATTTGGATTTGACTTTGGATTTGGTTGTTGGACGGCGTGAAGTGCATAAAGCTAGCTAGAACCTCAGCCTATGACCAACAATCTTGGAGTTGCTTTCAATTCTTGACTTTGTTATCATCTAGTGAAGGAATCCTCTCGTACTTCACACTTATTAAATCGTCAGCATTTTGAAAACAAAGTCTATTTTGAAGTTTTGCACAAATTAATGTTTTAATTAATTAAGATTGTCTCCAAAAACTCTACTTAGTCTTAAGTAATCATCTCTTTATATCGATTTACTCAGTAATTTGTGCAAAAAAATCAAACACAAATTGCTGCACTTAATCAACACTATCACCGACTTTGTGCCAATGTCAAAAAATTATAGCCAGAGATCAACTATACATATATTTAAAATATTTTATACTAGAATTGTATTTAATTTAACCCGATGTAATATCATCAATAATATAACAATATTTTATTCTCAAAAAAAAAAAAAAAAAAATAATATAACAATATTTTATGGTAAAATTATATATGTAATCGCGATAAATTAGTTGTTTGAAAATTTTTGTTGTTCTTATGATATTGTCTGAATTGAATCGGATTAGTAAGATACCGATGATTTTTTTTAATCCACCCTTATTTTGACTTTAATAAATAATTTTGAACTACTAATATCTTTATTCAAGTGTGATTATTAGCCAGGGATGAAAGATCAATTTAAAGCTCCGCATTGAAGTTCCTCAAAGTCCTAGAAGCTATCATAACACAAGGGAAATCAATTGGAGTCAAAAACTTGAAAATTTCTTCAAGTCAAGTGTTGTTCACGATCTTGAGGAGCGCAAGAGGAAGAAAAGCTCTCTCAAGGAAAAAGTCCGAGCCCTCACGATCATGAGGAGCTCTTGACAAGGCTCCAACGGGCAGATTTTTGAGCAACGGTCATATTTTTCAACTATCACAATCTTGAGGGTGCTGCTCACAATCCTAAGCAAACTCGTCTATGCAAAAAGTTGAAATCATATTAAATGAAGGAGAAAAAGGATTTGGGTAAACTTAAACACCTCTACCAACTATTTTTTCCTCACTACAGGTCTTGGGACCACATTTAAGAAGTTAAATAGTTGTTGAAAGAATTTTTCTCTTAGAATTGATTGTGAATTCAAAGCTCTTTATCATCCCTTCAATACTTCATTAAAATTTTTGAGTGTGGATTGTATGTTCTACCTTTTTCTTCATCTCTTTTTTTAGGTTAGAAAAGGGAAGTGAGGAACCTAAGTTAAGTGAATTCCATCAAAATACGCAGGGATTTGGTTTTTGGTTAGAGTTAAGCCTAGAAAAGCTCCATTATTGTAAAAGTTGGAGTTGAGCCTTAAAACTTTTGTAAACTCAATCTAACTAAATAAGATTGGTGTGGGAATTAAAAATCCTAACTTGAGAAAAAGTTAGGTGGAGATGTAGGTTCATTAAAAAATCGAACTCCTTGCGTTTTTTTCATTTTCTTCTTCCTAAACTCCAAAATCCCTTCTTTAATTCTCAACTATATCTACTAATCTTTCTTCAATTTTTAATTAGCCATATTCACCCCCTATAGGGCATTTTTCATTTATGTTTATATTCCTAGTTCATATGTTTTAAGGGGATGAAGATTTTTGCACTCCATTTGTTTATAAATGCACTCAGTATATATTTTTTTTAGTAATCTAATATGACATAATTATTCTTACTGAAATGACTCTTTTATTAGCTAATACAGTGTTTAATTTTTATATATTTAATTGTCTTAATACATTATTTATTTTTAATGCCCAATACATATTGAGTCTTAAGTATATATTCAATTTTTTATATTACAAAAAAAATATAAACATAAAATTATTAATATTTGCAATTATTAACTAAAAAATTGTAGATTCTTGATTAAAATTTTAGGCATGATGGATTTCATTATTATTATTATTATTTTGAAACAAAAGTAGTATATTTATTAAATTGTAATCAAATCAAAGGACAAAAATTCCTCCAACAATGAAGGAGACTATGAAAAATACAATGGTGCAAGCTTGAGAATAGATGGCCTTTACAAGATAATGAGCACACCCATTTGCTTGACGCTTAATATGAGAAACAAAAAAATTAACTCTTTGTTTATTAAGATTAATGTAGTCTAAAATAACAGTCCCAAACTCTTAGTTGTAAATTTTTATTGATTTTGAGCAAAATATGTTTTTAATTACATGGATATAAATTTTGAGATTTACATGAAACATGTTAATGTTTAAAAATTTATTTTATATTGTGTTTTTAATATGAAATTTAAATATATGATTCTTAATTTTTAACCTGTTGTGTCTTGTCCTCTGACAAGGTTTGAGTATGTCTTGTCCTCTGACAAGGTTTTGTTTCTTTGGTTGGTCCTTTTAATCATTGAACAATCATTCCCTGTCTATTTCTTTTGATTCTTCTTTTCTCTTTTTTCTTTTTTTGTCGAGGATCTGTCTTTTTTCTTTTTTTCTGGTTTATTTCTTTTTGTTTTTTACCATGGCTACTTCAAGTCAGGCCACCGATACCAATAGCCTTTATCAAGCCTATGCTAATTTGTCTATAGAAGATGATGTTGTTGAAGGGGCAGAATTAGAAGAAGACGCAGTGGTTCAGACCCCATTTGATAGACGCAGTGGTTCAGACCCCATTAGATCCTCAGTTCTGCCTTGTTGGACGGTTTCTAACTGAAAGCTCAATCCACTTTGATTCCATGCAAAACATGTTGGCGTCATTGTGGAAGCCAGTGAAGGGAGTTATCATTTGGGAACTGGATTCAAATCTATTTTTGTTTCAGTTTTTTCATGAGTTTGATGTCAGGAGGGTTATTGACAATGGCCCTTGGAAATTTAATCAACATCCCCTACTGATTCATAGGCTATCCCAAGGAGAACAGCCTGAAAAATGCTGGCCTATGAATATAGCAATGTGGGTTCAGGTGTATGAGCTTCCTATCGGTTTTATGTCAGAAAAAGTGGGGAAAACTATTGGTAATTTCCTGGGAACTTATGTTACTAGTGATCCAAATAATTTTTCTGGTTTGTAGAGTAAGTATATGCGGATTAGAGTGGACCTTGAAGGCTAAAATGAAGCTCAGGAAACCAAGTGGGGAGTGGATATGGGTGAAATTTTAATATGAATTTTTGCCTATGTTTTGTTTCTATTGTGGTATTCTCGGTCACTCAGATAAGTTCTGTATGAAACGTTTTGACAACCCCATTCCAAAGGAGGAGATGCCTTACGGAGTTTGGATGAGAGCTTCGAATAGGAAGCAGCAGTCCAATTCCGGTGCAAGATGGCTCCGCTTTGATCCACCATCGGAGAAGGAGGATGTGCGGCGGGCGGGTAGTCGTAGTGCTGGTTTGGTAAGTCAACCACCAAGATCTTTTACTGAAGTAAATGGGGACTAATCATGGCATAAATCAAGGGAATGATGGCGAAACTTCAGGACATGTTAAAGGAAATGGTTCGGTTCCTATTATGGTGGGAGATGATATACATGATCGGGTGGATATGGAAGTTATTAAAAATTCCATTTTGGATCACCAAAATGAGGGAGCAATTATTTTGGAATTAAAATGACATAGGGTGCATGCAGATGGGCTTGGTGATGGGCTGACTGATGGGCTTAGTTCTGGTTCCTCTGAACTTTCCTTTGAGTCAAAAAATGTAGAAGTGGTGGGTCCTGGGTTCTAGGCCCACCGAGAGCCATAACGACCCTTAGTTGGAACTGTCGTGGTTTGGGCTCACCACGAACAGTTCAAGTTCTTAAAGATTTAGTGAAAGTAAAGAGGCCCAAATTTATTTTTCTTATTGAAACAATAATTCCTCGAGTTAAAATGGAAAGGATCCGAATGGCTTTAGGGTATGCTGTGGATGGTATCGAGCATGGTGGTGGTTTAGTTCTTTTTTGGCATGATAAAGATTCAGTAAAGTTGTTGAGTTACTCAGTTAATCATTTTGACGTTTCTATTCACCTCTCTAATATTGTGGTTTGGAGACTCACTAGGTTTTATGGATCTCCGGATTGGAGATATCGTTCTCATACTTGGGATTTACTTAGATGTTTCAATGTTCAATGTTCGCTTCCATGGTATTTTATTGGTGACTTTAATGATCTTCTCCACATTAATGAGAAAATTGGTGGCTTGGATCATCCTCAGAGTTTGTTAGCTGGGTTTAGACAAGCAGTGGAGGACAGTCATCTTATGGATTTAGGTATGGAGGGTTACCCTTTCACGTGGGAACGTCGCAAAGGGCATGCTGATGGGGTGGAGGAACGTTTGGATAGAGCCTTAGTTTCTGTTGGATGGTTAAATTAGTTTAATTTTGTGAAGCTTCGGAATTTAGAGGCTTTGTGCTCTGATCATTCGCCAATTCTGTTGGATTTTGGTTCTCCTTCTTTCTCTATTCACCAGAGAAGATTTAAATTCAAAAATGCTTGGTTATGTGATTTAGATTGCTTCTCGGTAGTTGACCATCATTGGAATGGCTCTTTGGGTTTATCTGTTTTGGAGAAAATTTCCAATTGTGGGCGTGATCTCCAGTGTTAGGGTGGTCAGTTACGGAATAGGTTTCGGTCTAAGTTGGGGGAGTGCAGGGCCAAGTTGAAGAGTTTGCACCGTTGTAGAGATTTAGACTCTATCAGACGTATGGAGGAGGAGAAATTATGTTTAATGAACTCTTAGCTCAACAGGAGATTTATTGGTGCTAAAGAGCCAAACAAAATTGGCTCAAGTCTGGAGACTGAAATTCAAGATATTTCCACTTGTCCGCTCTCATAGAAAACAGCGAAATAATTTTTCTTAACTCCGAGATTCTAGTGGTGTCTGGCATTCAAAAGAAACGGGTTTGAAGCAAGTTCTCACTTCCTATTTTGAGGACATTTTTAATTCGTCCAGGTGTGATGATGGAAGAGTTTTGAACTGTATTTCCTCTCGGCTTGATGACCAAAGTTGAGACTTGCTTATTGCTAATTTTACTCCGATTGATGTTAAGGAAGCAATATTCTCTATGCAACCTGATAAAATCCCCTGGGTTAGATGGTTTCAATCCCACTTTTTATCAAAAATTTTGGGGAATTATTAGGGCTGATATCTCTGCTGCTTGTTTGGAAATTCTGCGCTCTCAATCGCTTCTGGATTCTCTTAATAAAACAGCTTTAGTCCTAATTTTGAAGAATAAGCATCCAGAATTTATCGCTGATCTCAGACCTATCTCCTTGTGCAATGTGTTGTACAAGATCCTTTCAAAAATGCTAGCTAATTGGTTGAAAAGAATTCTGCCAAGCATGGTTTCTAAAGTTTAAATTTCTTTCGTTCCGGGTCGTTTAATGACAGACAATATTATGATTGCTAGGGAAGTGATGCATTTTCTCCATAAAAAAAGCCAAGGGAAGGATGCCTATGTTGCGCTTAAGGTTGATATGGCAAAAGCATATGACCGTATTGAATGGTCATTTGTGAAAAATGTCGTGTATCAGATGGGCTTTCCAGCTCAATGGATCAATTAGGTGATGATGTGCATATCAACTATCCAGTACTTCATCTTGTTTGATGGGGAAGAATTGGGACCAATCTCACCAAAGCGAGGTATTAGACAAGGTTGTCCACTCTTTCCTTATATTTTCATTCTTTGTGCTGAAGGTTTCACTTCTTTATTGGCTTCATATGAACATCGGGGTTTGATTCAAGGTTGTCGGATTGCTCGGACTGCACCTCAAATCTCACATCTTCTCTTTGCAGATGATTATTTGTTGTTCATTAAAGCTAATCTCATAGAATGTCAGAATATCAAGGAATGTCTTGATCTCTATGAGCAAGCATCAAGGCAAAAGGTGAATTTTCATAAGTCTTCAATTTAGTTTAGTAAGAACACTTCTTCTTCTATGTAAGATCTTATTTGTTGTGTTCTTGGAGTGAATATTGGAGACTAGCATGGCAAATATTTAGGACTTCTAGCTCTGGTAAGCCACAAGAAGAGGCAGATTTCTCTTTTCTAAAAGAGAAACTTTGGTGTCGGTTATATCATTGGCAGAGCCATTTTTTATCAAAGGCGGGTAAGGAGATTTTAGTTAAAACCGTAGCACAAGCACTCCCCACTTTTGCTATGAGTGTGTATCGTCTGCCCTTGCATCTTTGTGCTAAGATTGAGACCATGATTAATGTTTTTTGGTGGAAGAATAGCAACAACAGCTCTTCGTAGAATAAGATGGCCTAGTTAGGATGGTTTGTGTGTTCCTAAAATTCATGGTGGGATGAGCTTTAGGACATGATTTTAACCTTACTATGTTGGGTAAGAATGGATGGAGATTATATACACAACCTCATTCTCTTGTGGCTCGGGTTTTTGAAGCTCGATACTATCCAGACTCTGACTTTCTGCATGCTCGAGCTCGTAATAATCCGAGCTATCTATGGCAGAGTATTCTTGCCTCTCAGTCTCTTGTTAAGAATGGGATTCAGTGGAGGGTTGGTCAGGGCCATAGTATCAACATATGGATGGAACCATGGCTGCCTGATGAGTCATCTCCTCATGTATCTTCAACATGTGTTCCAGGGACTGAAGATGCTATGGTTCATGGTCTTTTAAAGGTTGGCGAACAGACATGGGATGAAGATATAATTAATGATTTGTTTAATGATCGAGATAGATCTTTGACCCTAAGTATCCCTCTTAGTTATCATACTACAGATGATTTATGTTATTGGAAGTTTGACAAGAAGGGAAAGTTTACTGTGAAGAGTGCATATGCGCATTTGAGGCAATGTGATACTCCTAATCATGGTATGAATAATTCTATTTTCTAGCGGAAGCTCTGGAGTTTGAAGATTCCCAAAGTCAAGAATCTGGTTTGGCGGGCATGTCGTTTGTGTATCCCTTTAAAGCTGGAGTTGATTAAGCGTAAAGTAGACATTGATCCTGTTTGCCTTGTTTGTTCTCGATCGGCAGAGTCTGTTTTTCATGCTTTTGCTACTTGCCCTTTTGTTCAGAGCTCTTGGCATTTAATTGTTGTCCAGATTCCCCATCGTGCCATGGAGTCTCTCTTCGACTAGTGTGTTTCTATCTTTCAGCATGCGAGTCTTGGCAGTATTCAGATCATCTGTATGATCTTGTGAGGCATGTGGCATAACAGAAATGAGATTCTCTGGAATAATAGACGGAAAACAACTATTCAGTTAGTAAATCAAGCAAGTTCCTTTTTGTTTCAATGGCAATCTACTTAGTGCCTTTCTCTTGATGATCGGCTTCCTGATGCTGATGCAGGTCTAATTCATTGGAAAAGACCTCCAGTTGGGTGGATTAAGTGCAATATCGATGGGGCTGTGTTTAAAGAGCAAGGCAAGCTTGGTTTTGGCTGGGTTGCAAGAAACGCCGATGGAGTCTTCTGCGCTGCGGGAAATGGTAGCAGTTTTGGTCCAACAGATTTGTCTATTGTTGAAGCTCTTAGCCTGCGTGAGGTTCTCAATTGGTTGAAGTGTCAGTCTATGTCCAACGTCATTGTGGATTCTGATGCTCTTGAACTGGTGCAGTCTATGAAGTCCTCTCAGCAGAATAATTATTATTTAGGTTTGCTTATTGAAGATTGTAAATCTCAGTTGCATGAGATAAAAGATTGCAAGTTTGTTTTTGTTAGGAGATCAACGAATTCTGTGGCTCATATGCTAGCTAGAGCTACAGGTTCTATGTCTGGTTTTGGAGAGTGGGCAGGTGTTCCACCTCCTTTTATTTGTAATGTTCTTTCCTTTGATTCGCGTCAATGATATTCCTATTTTTACTCAAAAATATATATATATATATATATATATGATTCTTTTTTAAAAAAAAATCTTAGAATATAAATAGTCAGAGAATCAATTATATTGATATTAGATTATAAAAAGAGAATTAAATATTATATTTTTATAGGAGTGAGTTTGATAATTATATAAGGACATATAAAATAAATAATTGGAGAATCAATTATGATGATAATAGATTATAAAACAAGAAATAAATATTGTATCTTTATATGAATGAGGTTGATAATTATATAAGGATGTATTTGCTTTTTTTTCATAAAATAATTTTTTTTTACAGAAAATGCGTATATTTTTACAAAGTAAAATTTTGTATAAAAAGTGCAATTAAATAGGATATTACAAACACTTTAACTATTAATTAACTATTTTAAATAAAAGATAATTATGTCACTTTCATTTGAAAAAGATTATTGTGAAATGTATTTCTACATGAATTTCCACCCTTTAACAAGTCTTTTAATTTTTTTTTTAAACAAACTTTTCTTTTTTCAGTTGTCAAATAATGCTCCAAGAAATTATGAATTAATGCGAATAAAAAAGTGAAGTTGTGGGCTCAATCTTATCCTTTGACCATTTCCAAAGATTGGATATATATATATATATATATAATGAGTTTTTTTTTTTTGAACAAAATATATAATGAGTTCAAAAGGTGAAACTTTTAATTTATAGGTTGAGGCTGAGTTTACTATATATATAATTTTTGAATGCGCTTACTGAAATTAATTAGAGTTAATTCCTTAATATTTAATTTTTTTAGAAATGAAAGATCGATCTTTTTTATAAAAAAAAATTATATATAAGGGTGATTTTAGAGAAATTATATACAACAAATTATATGCTAACGAGTTTTTAAATTTATATTAAAAATAAAAAATATCAATAAGTAAGCAATGTTTTTTTTTTTGAGACTTATAAGTAAGCAATCTATTGGTAATATAAAATATAGATTTCATATTTTATTTGTTGTTGATTTTTAAATTTAAATTTCATTTAATTGAAAGTTTTTGAATTAATTTTATTTTTTCAATCCATTATTGTTGAATTATTTGATATCTTTATTAATGAAACAATTATTCACAAATAAGGGACATAATCAGATGTAGGATTCGAATTTTACTACCATTAATTTATAAAATTAATTTTCATATAATTTAAAATGAAATAATTAATTTTTATTAGACAGTCTATTAGTATTTAAATTATTTAATCTCCGTATTATTACTACTTAGAAAATAAAATTATTTTATACGTAAAGACATTATTGAAAAGAATAATAATATTTATATACGTAAAGATAAATAAGGGTTCAATTAAACTTGTGAGCTTATCGAATTACATATTTAGGAGTTCAACCTCGACTAAATAGCCTACTCAAGTAGCTCGATCGAGTTAGACAATAATTAAATTAATTTTTAATTTTTTTCAAATTGATCCTGAAAAACTCATGAGTAGGCATGCCTCGGTTACACTCCAACTCATATCATTAAAAAAATATAGGAGTAATAGATGTTAGTTAAAATCTAGAATTGGTAAAATAATGCGGCGACCGAGGAAGTTTTGTACCACATGATAAATGCTAATGCTAAAGCTAGCCGCTCCCGCCATTGCTTGCATTTAAAAGATGGCTGTTGCATTGTATGGTCCAAACACGTAGCAAGAAAATTTTGGTCTGTGCTGCAAAACCTTCCTAAACGTTTAGTCACACATTGCCCATTTTCAACTGAGACTGAGAGGGGGAGTTTCCTCTTATACCACCGCAATTGCAATCTCTTCCTTACATAACCATTTTCATAGTGAATTTATATTAAAATTTTCGTTTTATGTAATATAATTTCATTATATAGGCACAAATTTTCCATGCCCTATACAACCTACAAATGCAACCTTTCTTATTTTCTTTTTTCTTTTTTCTTTTTATTTTTTGTTTTTGTTTTGGTATTAATCACTATATATTATGTTGGGGATTAATTGATTAGTTCATATCTACATCCCATTGTCACATTGTCTCCCAATTACTCCCTAGTAAATGATCAATTAGTGTTTATAAATATATTTTGAAATATGAATTCTAGCATTACTCGTATTTATTCCGTCCGTCCAAAATTCATAAATTTACTTTAACTTTCAAATATATATATATATATATATATATATATATATTTGAAATATAGCTTTTTTTCTTATGTACTCCTCTATTAATATATATATATATATATATAATTAATAGTAATTTAATGAATTAATTGTTATTTAAAAAAAAGTTATTTACAATTTAAAATGAAAAAAAGAAAGGATTCTTTGTTTAAAATGTTTAGAATTGAATAATTGTTATTTATGATTAATTATATGATTTATATATAATAATAATAATATAATATAATTTGTATAATTCTAATTTTCCGGCTACGCATGGACGGCATGAAACGTACCATAAGCTAGAAATTATGTAAAATGTCACAATTTTCACGACTAATGTGCTAATATTGCAGAAATTGCGTGTTCTTGCTGCAAGTTGAGTCAGCATATTTGAAACAATTCCTCTCTTCTGCAAAGAACCATAAGACGACATGATAATTTCATGCTCGCTTCTCCTTGAATTTGTTCAAAATGCAATTAATTTTGTGCTATTCAATTTTAACGAAAAGCATGAGTAAACAATTAGTAATTAATTAAGTCCAAGAAGGGTGCAATAATTAAATAATTAATTATTTACTGATCAAAAAAATTACATAATTAATTAAGTCCAAGAAGGGTGCAATAATTAAATTATTAATTATAATTTTTTTTTCCTCAAGTAATAGTACACGTGCAAGTGATTTTAGTGGCAGAACTTGTGTTAAAAAATAGGTAATGTGGGTATGCATGATGGGTTCCTTTCCCTATCGTTATAGTACAATACAAATATCATAAATTTGTTCGAGTCGGGTGGGCTAGTCGTTGACTAATGTCAATTGATGTAGCAATAGCATGTCATGATATAATACTAATGGGCAGCTACGGCCAACGAAAATAACAGCCATGGCTTTTTCAGAATGACAGATGAAACTGCTCCAAAATGCATGCTTAAACATAAAAATAAATTCATTAATGCGAAAATTTCTTTTACAGTACTAACAAAAAAATTCTAAATTTTTAATTTTCGTCATTTCACCCACACGTTTACACGCTGATACAAAATAAAATTTGAATTTATGCAACACAAAATCAATTGACCTATAATGGACGTTAAACCAATTATCAGTTGCTAAATATAATCTAACCGTATTTAACATTGCAAACGAATTGCATTCAGAGTCACAAATGGACAACACCCAATAAGAGTATAAACAAGTTGAGCCGAAACCCTACAAGTTGAAAATCACAATATCATGTTATAAACTTCATGATCTAAAAAGTATTTTGGTCCACACATACATACGTAGATATATACTAAAATTGAGTCTGTATAATACAAAATTGATTGATTTATGTTAAAGTTTAATTTCATTTATATGTCCACATATATATATATATATATATATATACAACAATATTCTCTAAATTTTGGGGAAATTACACCAAATATATAACAGAAAAATTGTTGTTTATGTATTACAAATTTTAAATCTTATTTTCTTTTATGACATTATAGAATCAATTAATTATGCAAACTATTTCTTAAATGTTTTATAAACCAAATATATACAAATATGAAACAAATTGAAAATGAGATGCTTCTTGTAGAAAAACTGTAAAAGTAACGCCTGCGTAAGAAGCATATATTCTGAAATTATAAGAAACATATACAAAATAATAATCATATTATTTTTTACTAATTTGTGAAATACATTTATATTGTCAAAAAGTTATAACAAACTAAGTAATACTATAAATTAAACGGTATAATTCTCTTTTCATTGTCCGTTGATATTTTGTTCATCCATGCAAAATTAAATTATATTTGAAATTAGTTGATGTCATATGTTATGAATATTATTGATTAGAAAAGATATATACTATATCTAGTAAAGCATATAATATTTTTGATCTGGATAAGTTTAAAAATTGATGGATACATGTTTTTGTTTTAGAAATTAAAAAATACGAGACATATACAATACTGAAAAAATATATACTAAAATTCTGGATAAATTTTCATATTCGAAGCAATTTTGTATTTTTTGATTTTCAGGAAGCTGAAAATTAATGATTGCAAATTATGAATTTAATGTTTTTTCATATAATTTTGTTGGAATATGCCTGAAGTAAACAATAATGCACCTTGAAATCTTGTTTTTTCCTTGTTCGTTTCTTGCTCTTCTTTACTTTGAAATCAATTTTGCTGAAATTTTTATGTATTTTGAAGCTCAATTTCGTTGAGAAAAAAGAAATTGATGTCAGTTATGGGTAGAGAAAACAGATTTGTAATGATTAAGATGATGAAGATTTTATATATGGTTGAAACAAAAGAATGTACGTTTGCTGCTTTCCTCTTATTTTTTTGCATTCTAAAATTTTGTGGTTATGCTTTTTTTTCTTCTTTTTGCTTGTGATATTTGTGAAAAGATTTTAGTGTTATGGTATTTTTTTTTTGAAAAGAGTGTTATGGTATTTTTAAAAAGTTCAGAAGTTGTGATGTTTTTTAAAAATGGAAGTACTTTTTAGAATATTTTTATAAAAATTTCCTTATTTTATGGAGTTTCTAACAATTTAAATATTACTCAGGAATCAATATTGGTGTATGTATATATATTAAATTTAAATATGATGTGTAATAAATTTTTAAAATATTGTAAACTGTTATTAGCTGAAGCCTAAGTTTGAACAATAAAACTATAAAATATAGCACAAGGAATGTAATTTTGGATATAACGGCCGCTAGCTAATTATAAAGAAAGTTTTGACTGAAATGATGGGCACAAAAGTTGAGTTTAAAAAGCCCTTAAAATTAGCGGTAGTTTTTTTTTTTTTTTTTTTTTGACCAAAAAATTAGTGGTAGTTAATGACCCAATAATCTCCATATAATTGCACACCGACCATGATTTAGTTATGTACCTAAGACTTTGTCCCTAACACAACTTCAAATATTAGACAGTAAAAAGCTGCCTTACGCTTATAATACACGGTGCATAATTTGTTGTCAGGCTGCCATATCTAAACGTTTGTTTTCAAATGATAACCTCCACATAGTATGGCCATGAAACTACGTCCACTTCACAACTTTCATCTCTTTTATTTCTTTTTCGCTTCAGCTCTCTGTAGGTTTCATAAGATATATATTTATTATATTTTGGAGATGAAAAAATTAGAAGAACCAAAACCCAAAATTTTTGTAAATGTTTCACACTAAGTTTTGACCACTAAAATAAATATTCAGTAATTAACAATTGTTAGAATAAATTGATAAGATCTATTTTTGTTTAAATGACGTTTTAAATTTGAACTGTAATATATATAATAATGTTAAATAGTTATTGAGAAATATTTCTTATTCTTATAATTCTATTGAATTGATATGAATAAATTAAAATTTAAATAAAAAAAAATAAGTGCCCACTAGCACAAAAATATGTCTTTCAAAAGTGTCACTGGAGCCACTATATATTTCAATGATTTTAGTGCTTTAAGTTATGACAAAAAGAAAAAAATGTCTAAATTTTGACATTTTCTAAACCTTGGATTATATCCTTCTCTTTATCGTACATTATATGATTTGAAACTCATGAAATTATAATTGAATAATAGAGTTAGAGGATAGAGGCGCCGGAAAGTGATAGAGAGAGGTCAGGCTTGAATCCTGGATTTCAGGCTTTGACCCATAAGTGGTGAAGTGGAGATTGCACCCGAGAATAACAACTCCGCGTTTTATTTCTTACTAAAATTTTTTAATATTGGTATTTTATATAAAAATAATATTTATATTGTTATTAAAAATTTTAGGGTTTTTATCTCTATCTACCATGAATTAATGGCCATTTTGCAAATCTATCCAAATTTTAAAATTATTGCGAATTGACATACCAACTTTTCGACCTAGTGTAAATTTATCCTCGGTCAAAATTGGCTGCTCCAACGCTGACGTGGAATCGCTGACATGTGACTTATTAACACACGTGGAAATTAATGAAAAAGAAAAGTGAAAATTTAAAAACTCACCATTTTGGACACAACAAAACGGTACCGTATATGTCAAATTCTTCTTCATTCACGTTATTAGGGTTCTAAAAGGGATCAAATCGCATGGTTCACTTCTTCTTCTCCTCCATCGATTATGTAGGGCTCTGAGATTCATCTCCAGACATTATTTCAAAAATTGAAGGTCGACATAGCTTCTCCCCATCGAATTCGTAGGTAATTGAAAAAAATATGTCAGAGCAATCAAATGCAAGCAATCGAATCTACTATGATGCAATGAAATGCAATTGTGGCAATCCCGCTTGTTTTTTGACATCAAGAACTGAATTAAATCGTGGGCGTATGTTTTGGAGATGTGCAGATATGGAGGTATGTATGAAATAGTTGAGAATTTGTTTCAAAGTTTGGGCATTGGGAAGAATTCAGTTCTTTGAATATTGTACTATACCCCTTTTTCAAAATGCTTCAAACAAATGGTTCTTGTAATGTAGCCTTTTTTCAAAATGAGTAAATGTGTTTTTGTCTTGCGATTTTAATGTAAATTCCAATTATTAATTTTTAATAATTTTATGTTTATTATGTGTTATAATTTTCAGTTCTATGATTAATCTTATAGAATATGCATTGCGATTTCTTCAAATGGCACGATGAGTGGGTTAATGAAAGGATGATGATGGTTTTGAATGAACTAAAGAAGCTAAATGGAAATTTGGAAATGATGCACGGCAACAGCACTAACAGGAGGGATGAAGGCAATACTCACATTGAACTGAGTTTGATGAAGGCAAAACTTGTATTGACTGAGTTGGAGAAGAAGAAATTAAAAAGATGGGTTTATATGTGCTTGTAATAGTCATGGTAGTTTATGTGTTTATGTAGGCTATTAGAGGCAAGTAGATGCATGTTTTTGTAATAGTCATGCTAGTTTCTGACTATTTTTTAATATCTTAGATGCAGATTTGTAGGAGTAGTTAATGTGTTATTGTAACAAGATAATAGTAATGCTAATTTATTGTTCTATTAATTCAGGTGTTGGCTTATTGTTTGATTTTTGGATGTTTGATAGTAGCTTCCTAGAACACTATCAGCAGGCTTATATTGACACTCACAAAAATTTGCAAGTTCCTAGACAGTAACTGAAAATAAATTGGACAGTAGCAGAATCACAAACTGATAACAAAAGCATTAGTTAATTATAGTAGATGTTGTAATTTAACATCTACTTGTTAATCACAATGTCATTGTGAACAAAAATAAAGCTTTGGCCTAAACCAAGCTTCCTGGATAGTAGATAATAAATAACTATCCACAAAAAATAAAGATCCCATCAAAAAATTATTCACTACATTCATTCTCAGTTAAAATAACTTCAACACAACTCAAATTTTTTTAAACTTTTGCAGAGGCTTGGGCAAAACTTCCTGCCCTTGATAGCTCTACAAGTTGGTGTTCAATGTTGTTGTTGTATAGCTTATAGGCTCAGACATGGCACGCATTGGCAGTTGTGTTTCTTTATGCAATGGTCTCTTCCCTTTGGTGGCAGCTGTGCTTTGCTGTGACAAATTTTTGATGCATGGCTCCTTCTCTTTTAATTGTTGAGCAGCTCTACTTCGTGTATTTCTTGATGTCTTAGGCTCTTTAATTTGTATTCCAGCTGCTGCAAATCGAGCAGCATGTCTGCCACTAATGAACCTAACATTTCTTTCACCAAGCATCTTCATACATAAATAAAAACATAATTAAACATTTCAGCAAAACATAAAGCAACACAAAATATAAATTCACACATTTCACCAAATTCACAAATTTAACAGATAAATTTAATAACTCTTACCCGAAAAAACATATTTCCTGTATCAGTTGAAATGCATAGTCCATATCCTTTTCGAGCCTTTCTTCTTTCATATGTAATGGAAGCCATGGTTGCCTTATTTAATGGAACCTCTCTTGCTGGAACATCTCTTGCTGGAACATCTCTTGATGGATGCTCTCCTGATGGACCTTGGCTTGATGCAGACTGTCCACTTGGCAAATTAACTCTTCTCTTCATTTTAACACAAGATTGTCATTAACAACAAAACATAGAAAAAAACTGAAATAAGTGATAAACAAAAAATACTAACAGGTCTTGTGCTTGTTTCAGGCGGAGGAGGAGGGTTCTAGTCGTCTTAAATTGGGCAGCCTCTTTTATTATGCCTATATTCAAAGCAATGTTTGTATTGCATTTGTACCCTTTGTCTGCTTAATTTGCTGGGATCCCTCTCTTCAGCTGCTTTCTTTCTTTGTATTTTAGGTCGACCTAACATTTTCCTAAACTGAGGAGGAGCAACTGGTGAGTCAGTTAGCTTGGCCACATAGCTTTTCCATTAAGTGGCTCAATTGCACAACTGTATGCTTGGAGATACATCTCTTTCTTATACACCACATCAACATAGTCAGCTGCATCTTGCTTCATATAATGAACCGATGAGATCCCATGTATGCAGGGTATACCTGTTAGTTACCACCCTCTACAACTGCAAGTATGTGCTTGTAAATCAACTACAACTTGCTCATCACCAACTCTTACTTGAAACTTATCATTCAATATAGGTTTAGTAACACAGAACCTTGAATTCCATTTCAGCTCCTTAACCTTTTTCCTAATTCTTGGGCATAACTCGTCACTACTATTAGCCATTAAATCTGACTTTATTTTCATCCTTGCCATTAGTGCATACCTGATCTCCTCTAGCATGTCAATGATGTGCAATGTTTTTGGTTTACAAATCCACCCATTAAAGGTTTCGGCCATATTATTGTCCACACTGTCACACTTGGTTATTGTCAAAATAAAGGCCTTGCAAAACACCTTTGGATCTTTGGCAATAAAATCATTGGCAGCTGCTTCATTAACCTCCTTCAACTCATTCCACTTCAAATTGAAATCAGCCTCATATGTTGCATAAACTATTGGCCAATATAATGCCTTGTACTCAATCCCCTTATGAACCTTCTTGAAATTTGCCCATATGTGCCTAGCACAATTCCTGATTTCTACATATGGTGCTAGCTCTCTTAACACCTTCATAAGACCCTATCATATCAAATAAACATTAAATCAACTAATTTTATGTTTTTAAATACATATTAAATATAAATACAAAAGTTTGAAATGAAAACCTTTTGTTGATCACTGATGAAGGTCCAACCTAAACCATCACTTATTTGTGACTCTTTAAACAACCGTGTGAAAAACCATCTCCAAGACCATTCATTTTCTGCCAACACTACTGCCCAAGAGATTGGGAACATTTGATTATTCTCATCCCTTCCAATTGCACTCAAAATGGCTCCACCAACAATTGTTTTTAAAAAAGCACCATCCAATGATATTACTCGCCTACACCTAAGTTGAAATCCCTTCCTTAAACCACTAAAGCCAATGTACACACTACGAAACTTCCCTTCATCAACTTCAAGCTCAAATCTGCCTTCTCTATCAACCCTTTTTAATTCAACCATATAAGACCTCAATTTAGAATAATGACTCTCTAATGACCCTCTCAGTATTTTCATTATAAGTTTTCTTGCTCTATAACATGTTGATGTTACTACTTTGAGGAAATATTTCTCCATCATATCACTCACCATCAAATTGACATCATACTTAGGATTTCTCCTAAATTGCTAGTTGCCATCCTATTAGTAATAGTCCGTGAACAACTATGGGGTACTTTACATGTCTTCACAACAAAGCTTGATTCAGATGTATCTTTCGAGGCATACAATTTATATGAGCAATTCTCTTGACAATGAGCCTCCATTCTCTTTGTACACGTCCTCTTCCACCATAGATCATAGTCATTTGCAATTGCATAATTCTGCACAGCCCCTATAAACTGATCAGCATTAGTGAATTTCATCCTGGGGAACAATCTCAAAATTTTTATGATCACAATTAGCATCATAAACTATTTCTTTTTTAGACTTCCTCATTTTCTTACTATCCCAATCATCTTCATCACTCTGACAGGTGTTTCAGCCCCCTCACTATCAAGATACTCATAATGGTATCCACTATTATCACTCTCAATGTCATTTCCCCGACTAGAACTAGCCCCCGAATTGCCTTTGAACCCCCTCGTACACTTATCAAATCGTAGCCTAACACCATGATCAACTACAAGATCATTAAATTCTTTCAAATTCTTTCTTGCAATCACTTATTCATTATCAGATGAATTAGGGTCCCCCAATGATACACTACGTTCTTCATCATTATTAGGGACATAATCTTCATCAGTAGGATCCCCATTATTGTTTTCACCCACTTCCATTCTACTTTCTTGCTGGCTACTATCCCTCACATCACTGGCAGCTGGATTAGACATAGCTTCCACATATATTTTTAAGAAACCATACTCTAAAGTTGCATCAATCATCTCTTTACAAGCTTCCTCAGTCTCAACCATAACTAATCCTAACTCAGCACCCAATGGAACATACCTCATAGGAGGGTTATACCCAATTCCCAATACATCTGTATACCCTAATTTCGTCATTAACTTCTCTATTTCAACCATTGTCAAGCTCTGAATATCCAAGTTAATATGTTGGCCACCTTGTATTTGAAAACAGGTATGCTAACAAACATTCCCCCATGCCAAAGTTTTATAGGCACACTGTCGAAGAAAAAAAAATCCTCATAAAAAATCAACATACTCTGCACGAACCTTTTTTATTAATAAAAAAATCAAATACAACAAACTTTACTAATTTTTTATTACTCAAATACAACGAACTTTCATAAAGTCACCAATTTGCTATTTTTTAATTAAACCCTATAACTACTCCCAATGTTCAAATTAATCTATATAATAATGCATGGCCAACACACAAATGCCCATATGCACAAGTTTATTAAACCCTAAAAGGCTAAAACTATTCCCAATTTAAGCTTACCTTTTCTTTTTTCTTCGCTGCTTTCCCATCTTCAAATTAAAGCGAAATTCGACTTGAGCATTAACTTAAGAAGACGAAGCTCAGAGCAAATTGAATGGTAGATGAGGAAAGATGAGGAGATGATGTTGAAAATCGAAGAGGAGAAGAGTTTCGTTCTTGCTGGGGAAGAGTTTTATAGATGGTCGATGTGAGAAGATAAACAACGTTCAAGAAAATTGATCCCTTTTAGAACCCTAAATCCCTAATAACGTGAATGAAGTAAAAATTGACATATAAGGTATCGTTTTGTTGTGTCCAAAACGGTGAGTTTTTAAATTTTCACTTTTCGTTTTCATTAATTTCCACGTGTGTTAATAAGTCACACGTCAGCACTGGAGTAGCTAATTTTGACCGAGGATAGATTTCCACTAGGCTGAAAAGTTGGTATGTCAATTCATAACAATTTTGAAATTTAGATTGATTTGCAAAATGATCATTAGTTTATAGTAGATAGAGATAAAAACCCAAAATTTTAATATCAAATAAGATCAGCAGTGTGTGTATATATATATATATTGCAATTTTAATTTACTTTTGAAATCTTGATAAAAATGTTCAAATTCGATAAATTAGTTGCAATTATAGACTAAAGTTGATTTTAGTCAAAATTGAATGTGGAGGAAAAATCGCAATAAGTTGAAAAGATTTCCAATTAAAAGACATTTATTAATTTTGCATTAAAAATAATAATAGAAGGAATTTACATTCAATGATAGGAATGCAATTTCAATGTATAAACTTTTAGTTATTAAAAAAAAAATTTAGTTATTAAGTTATCCAACAACTTTACTGTATGAGTATATATTTTTTATTAGTAATTATTAAACGGTGTTTAGTTTTTATTTTTTTTTAGAGCTAACTAATAGTTGGTACGAAAAATTATTTTTCCAACCCGTGCTCACTTCTTTTTTTTAACAATTGGGAGGTCAAGGGAGAGGAGGAGGGATTGAATTTTTACCACACCTTACAATATCCATTACCTGAGTTATTAGGCTACAGAGGGAAACACCCGTGCTCAATTCTAATGACTATATAATTGTTTAATTTTTTTTAGCAAAATATGATTGTTTAATTTTGAATATATAACTTTATTTGTTTAAAAATTGTTTAATTTTGACTGAACTATTAGACTACAAAGGGGGACATACATGCTCACTTCTACTGACTATATAATTATTTAATTTTTTGAGTAAAATATGATTGTTTAATTTTGAATATATAACTTTATTTGTTTAATAATTTTTTTTTTTTGAAGAAATTTGTTTAATGATTTTAAAAACTCGGTGTTTGGGAACCAATTTTAACTCCCATTCCACTTTGAACGGTTTTTTTTATCACATGATTGGTGATTTAATTTTTTTTTAAAAATTTTAACAATGTGGTTTTCAGTAAAAATAATTATTTAAAAAAATTAATTAATTAATTAATTTATGTATAATTCTGGATGAAAAGTCGCATTTGGTTAATGCCAACAAATTAATCAATAAACAACAAATATTTTCATAGAAAAAAGTGTATTTTGGTAGAAACTTGTGACACTGAAGGAGTGGAGTGGTTGCAAGGTTGGTAACTACTATCACTATGTACAGCTTAAGCTTCCATATATGGTTCCTGGCTTCTTGCATATTATGATTTGTTTGAATATGTATGTTTAGTAACCCCTCGCATCCTTAAGTTGTCACTTGTCAGTAACTTTGCATATTAAGTTCAACCATCATCATTATTATTATCTTTTTATTTTTAATTTTCAACTAATAGAAATAGAATAAGATTCTTAATGAGAAACGTAGAAAAGCAGCAGGTCCTGTTAACTGTATCTTGTTTTTGCAAATACGTACGTATTATCAAATTTTATCAAAAAATTCATTTTAATTTTAAATAAAATTTATTTTCAAATGAATTTGAAATTATTTAAATTAAATATACTTTATTAATAAGAATTTATTTAGTTTCAAACAGTTACATAAAATTAAAAAGTTAAAATTTAAAATAAATTTTATAAATTTTTTTATTTAAACCAAACATATTTACTTTAATTTATAAATAAATTATACAAAATTTTATGAAATTCATATGAACGAAACAAACACTTAGTTTCTAACGATTTTTTCTACAACCACTATCCATAAAACACAATAAGAACCAACATACAGCTACAACTGAGATAGATCCATCACTTTTAATAATGGACCTTACAATTCAAATTTTTTATTAAAATTAAGATTTTTTATTAAAAAAATAATTTAAACACAGTAATGGTTTGTATACTAAAAAAGAAAGATTTTACATGTTAATTACTATACATTTGAAGATCTAAAAAGCTTGATACGCCAAGAAATTTTGGTGTAGTCAATAAATAAAATAAATATGTACTGCCATAAATAACATCTTTTTAGCCTGGATCCAATGCAGTATGCGCTGGAAATTTTATAGTATGACAATATTTTACCAAACTATATATTTATATATACAAAATTTTATTATATATTATTTTTGTTTATATTCATTGCATATTTAACTTTATATTTCTATTATTTTAAATATTTTTTACTTTTAAAATTTTGCAAACGATTGAAAAATAATATATATTTAAATATGTAGTAAATTAAAATAATTTTTTTCTCATAAAAAAAAATAATTTTTTCAGATATGTGAGTAACCGATGGATAATAAATATATATCTAAAAATATATTGAATTGCTTTAAAAGAAGTGGAATTTAACTCGCATTTTTATTTTAACAACTTTCTTTTGTAAGTGTGAATTTACTAGTTAGACTTTTCAGCTGAATATATTTTTTTTACCGTCATCATGAAGTGCGTTTGCTCCGTCAAATCGTTCTCATTCAAGGTTTTTTACTTTTTTTTGACCGCTTCATCTAGGACTTTTACTTTTGCCCCATGGAAACACATCTTTTATATAAAGACATGAAGACATTAATGAATTCCTTTCTCTTTAATATTTTTGACTTACCAAAAATTTATAAGATATATCGATTAAACTACATTTTAAATTTGAGTTCTGATGTAAACGGTAACGCTAAATTAGTTCTCTGAAAACTTTTACACTCATATAATTTTATTGGAATCAAAACAGATTAGTCAGAGTTTAGTGAGCTTTGGACACTAGTGGTTTAAAGAAATAATTTTTTTAATATAAATTTTAGAAATAAGTATAAATAAATATTTTGTAATTTAAAAATTTTATTATTAAGAGTTTGTGATTATTTAATACCTATAATTTCATATTTCATATTCATACTATTTAGGTGACATAATTTATTACAACTTATAGCTTCAGTCTTCTCATATAAAAATTTAAAACAAAATTTCATAATTTTTATTTTTAACTTAGAAATGGTGTCATTGTATGTAGTACTGATCATAATCTTTATGTTAATTGAAAATATGAAAAATATTTTCTTATATTTTTATATTATTATTATCAGCTAAAATTATCATGAACAAACTTATTTCTTATTTTCTGTCAAATGATATTAAAATTTTAATTTTTTTAATGCTATATGAGAGAGAAATTACGAGTTGTGACAAATGCTATTATCTAAGTGGTACGAATATAAAATCATCAATGATGAATTATCGAAAACAAAATCACAAATCTTTAAGACTAAAATATTTAAACCACAAGACATTTTGTATGTATTTAACCCTAAATTTTTATACGTAATACTAACATAACATCTTTGGAATAGTTGGTAATACGTACTCTATCAAAGTGTCAAAATCTATTCGAGCCTCTTGATAAACGAAAAGAAAATTAAAAAATTAAAACGAATAAATTTTTTTTATCAAAATCTGCTGCAATTAATATCTATAGAAAATAATTTAATTATATATCAAATTCATGACTCTCATTTTGTGTTGAATATACTATAGTATGTGGTTTTTCTTTTTTATGCAATCTCGTGATTTAAATGGTAAAAAACTCAAAGTCTTTCAAGTCGTTTACTTATTATTATTATTATGTCTAATCATTAGTTATGAAGTTCTAATTAATTTAGTTCAATCTCAATAAAATTGGTAAAAGTTTTCTAACTATTAATTAACCACAAATTAATATGTACACTATGACTCGAATTTGAGACGTTATTCAAGCAAAAACAGTCTCTATTAATTGACTTCTATGGTTAACGATTAATTGATCTATTTGCCATATGTACATAGCTTAAAAAGTTGACCACATTAATTAATTTGTCATAATCATATTCATACACTTCTAGTACATTTTATGTACTACTAGATATGAACTTATTAAGTTATATATTATATTGTCCAAAAAAAAAAAGTTATATATTATAAAAAAAAATAATATTAATTAATGCCTCCCGACATCCCAATAAAATTATAAAGAAATGAACTAAATATCGGCTACATGAGTTTTCATTTAATCAAAGAAAATAAATGAAAGAGGGTTGAGTTTTACATGAGATTTGTTTCGCTGGACAGAACTGGGGATTTAGTTCTGACCTTTGATTTTTCATCATACAGAAATAGATCAGCATAGAATCTGATGTTTGACTTCCGACCAACTAGATTTTGAATATTTGATTTTTGACCCACTTCTCCATCATAGAGATGCAAAGACGTATATGAGCTGTGTCTGTATAGTGTACCTCGAGGTAGGCATGGATATGAAAATCTTACAGAATAAAGGTATTATATATGATTTTGTACGATTGACCCTACTACAATAAAATCTGCGTAGGCCTTGCTTTTTCTTTTTCTTTTTTTTTTTTAATAAAAAAAGGTGGGTTCTCTCTCAATTTCGGCTAGCTAGTCTATAATTAAAAAAAGGAAAAAGGTACAATTTGGACCCTAAAAAATGAGCCAAAGTGCACATTGGATTCTAAATTTTTTTTTTTATAAAGTGAAACTTAATCTTTAAAAATTAGACCATATTAGACCATTTTTCAAAGAATTAAGTCATTTTTCAAAAATTGTTATAATTAAGTCCAAAAAATCAAAATCAAGTTTAACTTTAATGTTGACTAATAAAAATTGGATAATTTACAATCGCGGTACCCAACTTTTAGCAAAAATACCATTATGGTACCCAACTTTTAGCGAGTCACTTAAAATTGTATGACCTTTTTTCTAATACCAGTAAAGTAGCTGAAGCACAATTCGTGCCGATGATGATTGTGTGGCACAAAATGTGTTGTGTGACTTGGCACCCTAAACCTAAGTGGCAAACAACAGAAGACATGTAAAAAAAATTGCCACGTCAGCCTCTGAAAGAAAGCCACATCAGCCTATGTCTTACCTCTCTTGTGCATCAAATGCTTGCGCCTCTGAAACATTAACACATTTTTTGGAAATTTAGTTTCATTGAACAGAAACAACACCGATACAAGCCAATCTCCAAGACAATACAAGAACAAAATAAGGGCTATTCTAAACACAGACAACCAATAGCCTGAAGAGGAAGCTAAATGAGCAAACCACAATAAACACTAATCACATGCAACAGGCCGTGATCGAGACAAACAAACAATAGGCAAAACAGAAATGCAACAACACAAGTGCATCAGTACTAAACAAAATTAGAAAACTAAACTTGCAGGGCAGTATACTAACCCCAGAAGCTCGCATTCACAAAGAAAACAAAATTAGAGAGATGCGTCTCTCCTAAGAAGGATAGCTAGCCTATATGGTACCATATTCTCTTTCTCGAAAATATGCTTAATGTGGACCTCCCACTGCTTGTTTATGAGTTCACGAATCCTGTTCACAAGATGACTATGGCTGCTAGCAGTTCTAGGTTCCTTCAAGACCATTATGACAGCACACTCACTATCCACTTCAACCTGCACACGTTGTTGCCCCAACTCCCAGGCCATAAGAAGTCCCTCATAAATTCCCCAAAGTTCAGCATTAGTGATAGAGCAAAATCCAATATTGACTGAAAACCACCCACCCAAATACCATTTGAGTTTCTTATCACACCTCCAGCTGAAGCTGTCGTGTCTCTTTAAATAAGAGCCCCGTCAGTGTTTAGCTTATACCAATCTGCTGGCAATGGTGACCATGCAACAATCTAAGGCACTCTGTTTTTGTTTGCACCCAACAAAGTTTTCAAAGAATTTAAAGCGCTGCAAATTTCCTGAGCTCTGTATTTGATATCCAAGGTCTTGTTCCCAAGCCACGACTCTTGATTGAAAAGTCTATGATTCCGCTAGAACCATATGCTCTAAGCTGCAACTCCAAAAGTGTAATTCCAACTGATAATCTCATTTCCCTGGCACTTTTAATCTTTTAATTGCAAACAAAACAAAAGAATCCAAATAACAAAATAAACAGTAGCAAGAAACAAAAGAAAAAGAAAAAGAAAAAAGAAGGATACAGTTGGGATTGATCGGCGAAGATGAATTGGGCGAAAGAGTTGAGAGAAGCAAAGGAGCACTTTTTCTGGCGGAAGGTGGCTCCTTGGCATGGACCTCTTATCCCAGAGACGACGCAGCCACAGAGAAGAACATAATCCCTATGACACTATGCGCGACTGAGGGATTTTTTAAACCAAATCGATAAAAAATTCTCTGAGACGAATTAGAACTTGAGCATGTGCTCATCATTGCTGCTTGAACCACCCGGCGGTGAGCGGTGATGCCGCTGCTACAGGCGAGGGTTCTGGTGAGAGCAGTTACTCCACTAGCTCTTCTCATCATGGCCAAATCAAAATTGCTTTGTTACACTCGATTTCTGGAAGTTTTCTTCAGTAATTGAAGAAGAAATCGATGGCAATTAGATCTGATTTGCTTTTCAAAGAAGAGAAAAAATTATCTTTTATGAGAAAGGTTAGCTTGAATAGTAA
>CATIWK010104915.1:0-21501 GCA_949634005.1 Mallotus japonicus
ATCACATTAATTAAATACAGTATATACATATATATTATATTAACAAGTTAATAAACTTGAATAAAACCAATAATGATAATAAATAAATATATAAAAAAAATAATATTAAATACGTAACTTAATTAAATTTCATAAAAAAAATCTTAAATGATTTAAAATATTATTAACATTGCAAGTCCTATATTTTAATTAAATAAATTTAAATAGAATTTTTAGGGTATTACAATGTATTTCCTACACTTAAAAATAAAAATAAATTACTTTACACATAAATACTGTGACACTCAATTCTACCGGCACCCTTACTAGATAATTACATCCTTAACTTACCTAACTTGAAAAATAGTGTGGCAGAGTATTATTTCTGACCTAAGATAGCATTTACACAACTGATAATCATCTTATTTAACACCCAAATCTGATATTTCATTGAAATCTTACACATTTATATTTTATTAGTCATAACAAGTGCAAAATAATTCAAATTTAATTTTCCGAAGTTCTTATGTCAACCATAAACACATGACCATCATAAGATATTCATTCCTAATTTCTCTTCCTAATTATACATAAGATTTCAAAATTACAAAATATTAATGATAGTCGGCTATAATCATAATGTTCTCGTCCACTTCATGATAACAAAACATCTTAGCGGAGCATTAGCTTCTATGTCTCTCAGCCACTTGATTAGCCAACTGCACTTTGAGCTATCTTCCAAACAGTTACTCACCACAGCCAGTCATTCTGAAAAAACATTATGGAAAGAGTGGTGAGTATTTTTAAGAGAAAATACTCAGTGAGTGAACAAAATAACAAGCAATAAGATAATTTTATAATTTTCAATAATGACTAGCTAGCAGGATGTTAACTTGGTAAAAGAGTGAAGACAATAAAATTTTTATTAGAGTTCCCTTCTTGTGAGGGCTAGGTTTCGTTTTCTCTGAAAATATCAGGGTTCCCTGTTAGGGTTTTTTTGCGGTGTTCTAGTCTTTTCTAGTCTCATCTCTGATTGTTCCATTCCTGTCTATTCCTTGTTTTCAAACTCTACTCATCCTTGTCATCCTTTTTCTTTTTCTCGTCTTTTCTTTATTTACCTTTATTCCCTTGTTCTCTTTGGTTTTGGCAACATTAATCTGATTTTATTTTCCATTGCTTTGCTTTGTTTAACAGATATCAATTGCGAATCCATATCAAACCTTGAAGACTATGTTGATCTAGTGAAGGATTAGGTTTGTGCAATTGTGGGTGATGGAGAAACCTACGGATCTACATGATGTGGAGACAGATTTGATAGAAGTTTCAGTTTTCAGGAAAGATCCTACAGTTCAGCCTCTGAGTCATTGCTTGGCAGGAACCCTCATTACTGATAGAAAATTTAATTCCTTTGCTCTTTTGGAAACCCTGAAACGAGCATGGAAAGTGAAGAAAACGATGCTCAGTAGGGAATGGGGGAAAATTTTATTTCTGTTCAGGTTCGAGGATAGCCGCGATTGTGAGTGGGTGTTGCGAAATGAACCTTGGCATTTTGAAAACAATATTTTCAGCCTGAAACAGATTTCTGAAGATGAGCAACCGTTTGGTATTACGTTTCCTCATGCTACTCTATGGATGCGAGTTTACGACCTCCCTCTAAGCTGTATGAATGAACAAACGATTGGGGCTATTGCCAGAAAGATTGGTGAGCTTGCTTCCATTGATAAACATGAGCTAAATTCAGGAGGAAGATTTATCCGGTTCAAGACCAGAATAAAGGTTAACGATCCTTTGGTGCGGGGAATCACTCTAGGAATAAATGGCAAACAAGTTTAGGTTCCTATCAAATATGAAAATATGCCAATCTTTTGCTTTCATTGTGGACATCTAGGCCAGTCAATTAAGACTTGCAATGAATTTGAAGGGGACTTGGACAGTACTGAAGGCCAATGGAAATTTGGCCCTTGGCTGAAGGCGTCTCCTTTAAAGCGACAAAGAGAACTACCCATATTCCATAATAAAAAGCCAAATGCCTTATTTCAAGATGACGGTATGATAACCACACCGACCACTGTCCAGAAAACCCAACCTACCACCTCTCTCATTCGAGATCATAACCAACACCACTCTGATCTTCCTATTATCACACCTCCCCGAACCGAGTCTGGACAAACAATACCATCGATATCCACCCCAAAGCTCCCTTGTACCAGCACAGACACCATTCTACATTCTTTGATTAATTTTAACATAAACACAGATCAACCCACCCAGTCATATAAAATAAAACCTCCACCCCCAGCTCATAATCCAGAGGAGCATTCCAATAATTCACTAGGGGTTATATCTAACACCAACACAACGACTGAATTTCCTATTACATCACAGCCTACACACCCCATCCAGAATGTCACAGATACTATCAAAAAGGCGCCACATAATAAGATTATCAAAAATTGTGACAACACCGAAAGTGCAACCAAGACCCACCTTAACCCAAAACACAACACCAGAACCTGGATAAGAACCAACCCAAATCCTTACTGAAACTATGATCCCCTTGATACCCAGTTACGAACCAAGAGAAGGGGAGATGCGCATGGTAGTAGTAGTAAACGCAAGAAGGACAAAGCTAACTCAAACAACTCTTCAGACTTAGAGGAATTATTTGATGTTACTTGTACCTATGATTTATCGGCGGAGGTTGCGAGGCAACTCCGCCGACAGCCATGAGTTGTCTAGCGTGGAATTGTCGTGGGCTTGGGAACCCACATACAATTCGTATTCTCAAGAAGATTTTTCTTCAAGAAGCTCCCTCTTTCATCTTTCTCATGGAAACTAGAAGAAGTGAGACTGAGATGGAAGATCTTTTTAAAACACTGGACTTGAATGGTTGCTCAGTTGGTTATTTGGGATCGGCTAATGGCAGAAGTGGAGGATTAGCTATGTTGTGGATAAGGACCTTGATGTTCGGGTAATGTCCAATTCTTCCAATCATATAGATATGCTTGTTGGTGGTCCGAATACTACTCAGGAATGGAGATTTACAGGAATTTATGGGTGCCTTGAAGAGCACATGAATGATAATACATGGGCGCTTTTGAAGAGTCTTAAGACAAATTTCTCAGGGAAATGGCTTTGTGGAGGAGATTTCAATGAATTTCTTTATTCTTTTGAAAAACAAAGAGGACACCGAAAAGAGGAAAGAAAGATGATAGCCTTTCAAGAAGCTTTTAATTAATGCTGAGCTTGAAGATTTGGGTTTTAATGGTTCCCGTTTCACTTGGACAAATGGCCGATCTGGTAGTGCTAATATCCAAGAGAGACTTGATCATTTTGTTGGTAATGAAGTTTAGGTTAACATGTTTATCAATTATCAGATTCGGCACCTCTTGAGACAAGGCTCAGATCACAACCCAATTCTGCTTTCTTGGGAGATTAAAAAAAGATGAAAGAAAAGAAGTAACATTTTTCGTTTTGAGTCTATGTGGTTGCAGGAGGAGTCTTGTAAGCAAACTATAGCAGATTCATGGGCTCATATTTTTGTGGGTGATCGGACAACAGCTCTAATTCCCCGTATTCATAATTGTAAGGTGGCGCTTAAAATGTGGGAACAGGAGAAATTTGGCCATGTTAGGAAGGATCTGATGCGATTGCTTGGGGACCTAGAAAAGCTTCAACACCAGTACCAAGATGATGAATCTATTCGGCTTCAGCATGTTATTGAAAAAAGAATAGATGATTTGATGAAGAGGGAAGAGGAAATATGGAAGCAGAGGTCAAGAGTAACATGGCTTAGAGAGGGAGACAAAAATACAAGTTATTTCCATAGAAAAGCAGAGGGAAGGAGAAGACAAAATCATATTTCAAAAATTATAAACTCTTCAGGAGAGTTGGTTGAAGAAGAAGATGCAATTGCTCAATCTTTTATTAATTATTTCACTGAATTATTCACATGCTCAAATGGGTTTGATATGGATGAAATAATTGAAGCTGTGGATAAACAAATTGATGAGAATATGAAAGAGGAGCTTCAGTGCCCATACTCCAAGGAGGACGTCTTTTTTGCCTTATCCCAAATGCACCCCTCCAAAGCTCTTGGACCTGACGGTATGTCTGCTTTATTCTATCAAAAATTTTAGACTACTGTTAAAATTGATGTATGCAATTTAGTCCTTAATATTTTGAATAATGGCATGTCTCCTGCTTGTGTGAATGATACTTTCATTGTCTTGATTTGTAAAAATAAGGACCCAAAGACCCCTAAGGATTTTAGACCTATTAGCCTTTGCAATGTTGTCTTCAAAATTATCACCAAGTGTATAGCAAACAGACTCAAATGTATCCTCCCTGACCTTATTCATGAAACCCAGTCTGCTTTTATTCTTGGTAGACAAATCCTGGATAATGCTTTGCTAGCCTTGGAAATTTTTCATTCCTTGAAAAATAAAAAGAAAGGGAAGAAAGGTTTCTATGCTCTCAAATTGGACATGAGTAAAGCCTATGATCGTGTTGAATGGTCGTTCCTTGAAAATATTATGATTAAAATGGGTTTTCCTACTTAATGTGTCAATTTGATTATGAGTTGTGTTTTTACTGTGTCTGATTCCATTTTAATTAATGGAAATTCTAGCCCTCCTTTTCATCCTTCGAGAGGTCTTAGGCAAGGAGACCCACTCTCTCCTTACCTTTTCTTATTCTGTGCTGAAGCTTTGTCTAGCCTTATTAGACGAGCAGAGTCAATGAATCTATTAAGTGGATTCAAAATCTGTCGTGCTCCTATTATTTCCCATCTATTTTTTGCCGATGATAGTCTTATTTTTGGTAAAGCCTCTAAAAAGTAGATGGACACTATTAATAATATTTTGCATTGTTATGAAAAGGCTTCGGGCCAAAATATTAATTTTGAGAAATCTGAAATTTTTTTTAGTCCTAATGTTTCTTTGGATGCTTGTGATGCCTTGAAAAATGTGTTAAGTGTGAATAGAATTGATAAACATGCAAAATATCTTGGTCTCCCTATAGCTATAACAAGATTGAAGAAACTCCTTTTCCAAGATATAATTGATAGAGTTAGGAAAAAACTCTCAAACTGGAAGGAAAAAACTTTGTCAATTGTGGGCAAAGAAATTTTGATAAAAGCTGTGGCACAAGCTATTCCAAGCTATTTGATAAGTGTTTTTAAGTTCCCTGCATAGGTGTGTCAAGATATTAATTCTTTGATAGCTCAGTTCTGGTGGGGTCAGAAGCAAAATGAACGAAAAATTCATTGGTGCTCTTGGAACCATCTGTGTAAGCCCAAAAATGCTGGGGGACTTGGGTTTTGGGATATTCACAATTTTAATATGGCAATGTTGGGTAAGCAATGCTGGAGAATCATGTCGAATCCAGACACCATTCTTGCAAAATCCTTGAAAGCAAGATATTTCCCTCAACAGACATTCTTTCAAGCTAGCAAAGGTTTCAACCCAAGTTACTTATGGAGTAGTTTGATGGAGGCTAAATTCCTTATTGATCAGGGCACTCGATAGAGAGTGGGTGATGGGAACAATATTCGAGTGTGGAGGGACGAGTGGATTCCGGGTCATCCTTATTTTAGAACTCCAATGGCACCTGAAAATGCTGATGAGGAAATAAAAGTGGCTAGTCTTATGGAAGGAGACAGTTTGATATGGAACCATGAATATGTAAGAAATACTTTTAGTGTTACCGATGCAAGAGAGATCCTGTCTATTTCGTTGAGTTGGAGAAGACCGGAAGATAGGCAGATTTGGTACTTATCCAAATCAGGTCTGTATACAATTCGATCAGCTTACCATTTGGCTAGAGATATGATACAGTAAAATAATGGTGACATTCCTTCTTCATCCTCGAGCGAATCATGGTGCTGGCTTTGGAAACTCCATATTCCAACTAAAATTAAAATTTTTGGTTGGAGAATGCTAAAGAATTTATTACCAGTGGGTGCTGAGCTAGCGAAGAGACATGTTGATGTGGCTCTAGTGTGTAGACGATATGGTGATTCAATGGAGACTGTCGAGCATGCTTTTAGAGATTGCCTGTGGAGTAAGAGATTCTAGTATATCAGTTGTCTGCGTATATCTATTACAGAACAAGAATCAGATATTCCGATTACTGATTGGTTTCTTAAGCATAAATCAATGCTCCCCCCGGAAGCAACTCCAGTCTTCTTAACTCTTACCTGGTTTTTGTGGTATGCCAGAAATCATGTAATCTTCAAAGATGTGATCATTGACCAACTTGAGTGCCACCAACGAGCTTTGAAGCTGTTAGCAAATTACAATGAAGTGAAGCAATCAAATACTAATCAGGTTGATTTGAATAGTGGTTCTTTGGGACGAGGAGAGTCGCCTGGTAGTTTTATTATCGCCTCTGATGCAGCTATCAGGGAGGCAAGGGGTTATGGCTTGGGTGTTGTGATAAAAGATAACAGTGGTCATATTATCTCAGGGAAGATTGAGAGAATTCCTATGATCAGCTCGTCGGAGATTTCTGAAGCCTTGGCATATCGGTTGGGCCTTCAACTGGCACTTTCTATCGACATTTCTGATGCAAGAGTCAAATCAAATTGCCTATCAATTATTCAGAAGATCAACTCGGTTACTACAGAGTACACAGACCTAGGAGAGATAATTGCAGATATAAAGTTCCTGTGTGCTTCTTTTAATTATGTTCATTTTTTTCATATTCCTATATTAGACAATCAGTTAGCTTATAATTTAGCTGATCTCTCTTTTACTTTATTTGAGTCTGGTAAACGTCATCTTGACTCTATTCCGAGGCAGCTGCTTCAGGGTATCTTTGCTTCTTGATGTTCTTCAATGAAGTTTCTTTTTTCTCAAAAAAAAACTTGGTAAAAGAGTGCACAATAAAAAAAACTCGGAATGAAGAGCATGGATAATTATTTCATTGTTAAATAACATTTATTGTATATTATCCGTCAGGTGTCTATTTTGTTTAGGACCAATGATAGACTCTTATGGTCAAAAAATTCTTCTCGTTCTTTTTTCTGTCAGTAGCCTATACAAGCTCTTTATGCAGCATTTAAAGTCTTTTGATACTATTGTTCTCGCCAAACTTTGGTTCACTTTTGTTCCACTGAAGTTTAGATATTTTGTTGGTTTGTCATACTTGATAGGCTGCCCACGAGAAATTGTTTGTTTATGCTTAGTGTGTGTGTGTGTGTGTATATATATATATATATCCATTTTGTGGCTCTTTCGGTGAATCGGTTAATCATTTATTTCTTCATTGCGATTTTTCATGGCGAATTTGAAGCTTCTTCTTACATTGGTGGGGTATTCACACTGTTGTGTCGAGTCAGTTCTTAGTTTTCTATAATCAGTGGCATGGCCTTGTGCTTGGGAATCTTGGGTATTGTTTATGGACTTCGTTATTTTTTGCCATTAGCTAGTCCATTTGGCTTCACCGTAATGACATTGTCTTCTCTTCCGGAAGCCCCTCTCCTTTACAGCAAAGTTAATCTTCATGCTTGTCTCAATCTGGATAGAAGCTTCTTTTCTAGAATTTCCTTATTCAACTACATATTTACTTATCGATTCAATTAAAGTTCACTGTTGGACTAATTCTGTTTAGTTGCTTTTTTGTTGTTTTGGTTCCTTTCTATTGTATCTCTTTTTAGTTATAGGGAGGGGTTTTTAAATCACTTGGATTTTCAAAGTAGTTTTTCCCCTCACATCTTTTATTAATAAAATTATTTATTTATCAAAAAGAAATATTTATTAATAATTAGCACAAGTTGTATACTTAATTCATTATGATCTGCTTGTAACTTACAAGCACATACTCATAATTACTCATTGAGATTCTCGTTACGTTACATAATTTAATAGAGGCTTAAACTTTTATTACATTAACTTTTTCTCATTATTAAGCACATCTCATAATTTTCGTACGACTAGGTCATACTTGCTATATCATCTCTCAAACTCATGCTTTTTTTACATTAACTTCTACAATTAAATTTTACCAGGAATAACCGTTTCTATTAGAGCATCACGAGATTTAGATATGTTCTCTGCACATTTGAGCACAACACCATATGTATAAGCATATATCAATATGATTAATACTATCACCACTTCTAAAGTTATCATAATTATTCATTTATAATGTGTCGATCTGGTCCTCAAGGTTGCTCCCACATGATCCTTGTTGACCTTTTACATGATCAAGGTCATGATCAATCTCACTTCAACCTTTATTTTCACTTTAACAATCAATTTTGAATCACTAATGCGTTTTTTTTAAGTGTGTTCATAAGCTTAGGTACACAATTATAGGGGTGACCAAGCCTTCCGTGGAAACCGAACCGACCAATTTGGTTCGGTTCTGTTGATTCATTTGACATTTTCAAAATTTTTAAACCGAACCGAATTTTGGTTCGGTTCAGTTTTCTACCCAGAAAATTCGGTTAACCGAATTTCACTAATTTTTTTTATTTTTAAATTTTTAAATATTATAATAATGTAATAAAAAATTAAAAAAATTAATATTTTTAAAAATTTATGTCGGTTCGGTTTTGATTTTAAAAATTTCGGTTAGTTCGGTTCGATTATAGTTTGGCTTGGTTCGGTCAGAAAAAACCCCGAAAACTGACCAAACCGACCGAATGCTCACCCCTACACAATTACACTCAACAAAGGCAAATTTAATTGACCGAGGTTTGGAATATGTTTGAGAACATTTGAAACACATTTAAAGCCTTCAAACCCCCCCCCCCCCCCCCTCTAAGGCATTTTCATTTAGTATCAGAGCTTGGGTTCTAGGTACTTAATTGCTAGAATTTAAGATCATGGGCAGTGAGTTTCTTTCTTTTCAAACCATAGACCCTTCTTTGATGGGAGTGACTATCCGTTTTAGAAATATAAAATGGAGTTTTATCTTGATAGTGATCCCATTAAATTGTGGGATATGATCTTAGATGGGTGAAACCCTCCCATGAAGATAGTGGAAGGCATCCAAACTCCAAATGAGAGAAATGAGTGGTCTCAAGAAGAAAAATAGGAAATCCACAATAACAAAAGGGCTATGTCGATTCTTATTGCTTCCATGTCAAGAGAGGAAGGAGGTAAACTTTAAAATTGCATTTCGGCTAAGAAAATATGGAAAACCTTGGAGAATCACTATGAAGGCAATATTCAAGTAAGATCCAAGAAAGTTCAACTCCACGTCTATGAGTATAAACTATTCAAGATGAAGCCTCAAGAATCTATCATCGAAATGACAAATAGATTAAATGCACCCCTTACCACCTTGAAGAAGTTGAGGAAGTGCTACTCAAAGGAGGAAGTCAACACCAAAATCTTAAGAGTGCTACCCAAGAAGGATTGGGAATTAAGAGTAACCTCCATTGAAGAAGCTCATGATCTCTCCAAACTCTCAATTAACATTCTTATTGGTAAGCTTCTTACTCATGAGCTTACCTTGAGACAAAGACAAGAGGAGCAACAAGGCAAAGTGGAAAAGAAGAAGAGCCTAGCACTCAAAGCATCTCAAGACTTAAGTGATGAAGATGACCTTGAAGACTCAAATGAAGATGATGAGGAGATTGCAAAGATACTTGATGGATTACCTCAAGAAGAAAAACTTAAGCAAGCATAAAGAGTCCAATAGGAGTGACTCCATAAAGAATAAAGAAGTCTCATGCTATGAATGCAAGAAGCCCGGTCATCTTAGAAGTGAATGTCCAAGGCTCAAGCATAAAGGCAAAGGAAGAAAAGAAAAGATAAAAGCTTTCAAAGCTACTTGGAATGACTCTTCTGAATCAGAGAAGAAAGAGGAGCAACACAAAGCTAACAACCTTTGTTTCATGGCACTTGAGGACAACTATGAGGTACCATCTACATCTCATTCTCATTCTTCTTGTGATGATTATGATGATTATGAAAATAGTGGTGATGATGATGATGATGATGATGATGTTGATAATGATGGGAGTTTTATTATGAGCAAGTTAGTTTTAAAATGCAAAAACTTACTTTCAAAGAAAAAACTTTATAAATTGAAATTATCCAAAATGTCTAAAGAGTTTGAAAGTTTAAAAAATGAATTTTCTAAAATTCTAATTTCTAATGAAAAATTAGCTAATGATTTAAAAGAAAACTCTTCCTTGAAATATGAATTTGAAAAGACAAAGGATGATAATCAAAAACTTTCAAAAGAAATTTTAAATTTGAAGAACTCTATTTTAAAATTTAAGAAAGGAAAAGAGACTCTAAATAATCTCTTAGAGTCTCAAAGATTTCATGGTAACACACATGGTTTATGTTACTTAAATGGAGCTTCCTCCTCATCATCATCTTCTCACAATATATTAGTTAAAGCCAAAGATTTTTCTTCTTCACCTCCAAATGTTGGCAACAAGGCTCAAGCTTCAAAAGCTATAAAGTCTAAGTTACCAAAAGCCAGTATCATGCCTCAAAAGCCATATCCCCTTAAGGCTCAGAGGTTTATGGTTCAAGCCAAAAGACCTCAACCTAAGCATGCATATATGTACACAAAAAGGAACATTTCTAAGCATGCTCCTTCTCAACATCATGCATGTACTTATGATTGTGTGACACACTTGCATCCTAGATCACAAAAACCTTCTAGGAACCCCACTCCACACTTTTATGCATAATTTAGAAATTATGTGCCTCATAAGAATAATGTGCAATATTCAAATGTGAAATATTCTTATGCATCTAGGTCCAAAAGGTTTGCCAATGTTAGGTGCTTTTATTGTATGACCTTTGTGAGGACCCGAAATTTTATTTTAAATTTTAATATTTAATTACGGGATTTGCAGTGTTAATACATTTTATTAAATTTGAATTTTATTATTTAGTTAATTAATTTAATATTTGGCATTTAAAGTATTTATTTTAACATTATTAGTTTTATTAAATTTGATTTTATCTAAATATACATACATATTGATTGGTGTATGTATATGTATATGCACCTTACGCATGATATATATATATATATATATTTGGGGTTGTGTTGTCACTAGTATAATATACATATATATATACATCATTCTCATCCATGTGTTGACAATTGCTTTTTATTATTATTATTATTTATTTGTTAAAGTAAAGTTAGTGAGTTAATGAAATGTGCAGAAACCAGTTTTTTTTTTCTTCCTATCCTTCCGTTTTTTTTTTCTTTTTCTTTCTTGGTCTATTGCTTCTCTTCTTCTTCTTCTCGTCCCGGTTTCTGCTGAACCAGCTTCACCACCATGACTAGCAGCTCCACCTGAAGCTCAGCAGTTCGTCCTCTTCCTTCTCCCTCGTCAGATTGCAGCAGCTGCTGCTTCTCTTCTTCTCCTTCCCGCCGGTCTTGGTTTGTGGAGGAGATCAGCTCACCGGAGCTGATTCCAGTCACACTCCGGTATCCAGGAACTTCCCTTCTCTTCCATCTTTGCTGGGATTCATCAGTCTAGGTCTGGAATAGCTCAAATCAGAGTAAGGAAGTTATCAGCTTTTGGTTGTTTTCCTGATTCTGTTAGTTGATTTTAGGTTGTTTTGTGGTTGTTCAGTATATTAATTGGTGATTTTAATTAGTAAATTGCATAAATTTATTTGTATTAAGTTAATTAGCATTTTTAGTTAATTTTTTAATTTTAGATTAATTTTCTGTATTTATTTTAAATTTTTAGTATTTATTTGAGAATTATTATATTTTAAGGAAAATTATATAATAAAATTTTAATTTGATTTTTGATAGAATTATAGTTAATTAGTATGTTTAATAGTGATTTTTTATTTTTAGATTGTTAAAAATAATTTTATTAATTAAATTAATATTTTGTGTAATTTTATTAAATCTTGATTAATTTCCATATATATATATATCAAGTGATTATATAAAATGATAGATTTGGTTATTATTTATTTAAATACATTTTTAGTGTTAAAAATGTATTTTTATGAATTTTCCGAATTTATTAGTTATTAAATTTAATTATTTATATTAATTAATTTAATGTAATTATTGTTGAATTTAATCAATAAATGCATTTTTATAAAATATTGTTACAAATTATGTAATTCTTGCATTTTTAGTAAATTATTATTGATTATTGTATTTTAGGATGATTTTGAATAATTATTAATATTAAAATAATTTTTATAAATAAATTACTATTTTTGGTAAATAAATAGTAATTTTCGGAAATAATATCCGATTAATAAAATATTTGTGATTTATGAATTTATGAGTTTTTAGTTGTTTAAATTAAGTAATTTATAATTTAATTTATGAGTTTTGAAATTAAAATATTATTAATTTCAAAAGAATGAATTTTTAGTATAATTTAAGTGTTAGTGTGGTATTTATTGGTTATTTTGATAAATAATAATATTTTATGCTTTTAATACGTAAATAATTGATTTTATGAATTTTTGGTATTTAAATTATTATTTTAATAATTTTAATTCTGTTTGAGCTCGGTTGGGCGTTATATGCAGTCCGGGGGCCCAACCCGAGTAGTGAGCATTTGTGGTTTAGAAGTGTCATTTTCGTGCAGGAACGACTCTACCTATGGTAGAGAGAGGTCTGTTTTACAGTGGGAACTCTACCAAATTTTCGGTAGATTTTTCGTATAACGTGACACCGTCCTGTGTAGAATTCTTGACTTTTATTGAGTCGTCTGTAGAACTCCATAGTTATTAAATTAGGAATTTTTATTCTAATTATAGCATTATTATTTTCTTTAGTTGCGCCGAGACCGAGGCCTTCGGGACCAGGCTAGTCAGGTCATTTTCGTGGAGCGCAAAATTGTGAGTTATCATTATATATGCATGGCATGTAGAAAATATTGATTTCGAGCATCCATATTTAAATGAGAATTAAATTATATTTACTTTCATTAAATGTTATTAACTATTTTATTAAATGCTTATATTTGAGTTGATATATATTCGTTTAATATTTTGAAGAATGAATGCTAGTACGTTTAAATTACGCATTTCATCATTTTTAATGTTTATAAAAATGATTTGGAGGATAGTTGTAGAACGTGCCGCCTAGTGGGCTACGCTAGGACTGTTGTGCAACAGTACGGTAGAATTTAGGCAGAGAATTCTCACTGTTTAATTTTGGAAATTTATTATTTGAAATTGTGGTGTAAGAGTGGTGTGACTGCTGTAGCTCGATGCACCTGGGGTCTCGGGGCTAGTCATGCCGACAGTGAGACTGCTGTAGCTCGATGGACTATGAGTCTCGGGGCTAGTCTACTGTCAATTTGGACAAGAGGAATATTCTTGGAATTTAAAGAAAGCATGTTGGTTAATGATTCACTGTGATTGAGGTTGCGATATGTTAAGGTTCCGCACCGATCCTCCACCTGAGCTCTTTTGTATTATTTATTATATAAATGGATTTTAAGCATCTGTATGAATTGCGTGTATATTTTATTATATAAAAATAAATATATTAGTATACTGACGCTTGAATGCCTGCATTGGTAGGGTGCAAGTATATATATAATAATAATTCACTCAGTGAGTTCTGACCCCCCTCAATATTTTTTTTCAGGACATTCTACTTCGTCAGACCTCAGTTCTAGACCTCTCCGCCGGTCTTCTTCTGCCCGGCTAGATTATGTAAATTACATATTTGAACTTTTATTTATACTCTAGAAGCTGCAATAGTAGTATTTGAATGTTGTAATACTTAATATTATTTTTATAATTGAGACTGACAGTTAAAGGATTGTATACTGCTGTCTTTTATTATATGATATGAGATCATATTTTATTAATTAAAGTTTTAATTACTTGGTTTTTTTATAGTTTATTTTATGTGAGTTTTATTTTTAAGGCTTACTACGGGTTCTGGTTATAGTAATTCCCGTTCCCTAGCGCTGGTCATGACTCCCCAGATTGGGTCGTGACAGATGTAATCCTTAATCCCGATTCCCCTCTTTCATCTTCTATTTTTGATGTATTTATTAGAATAGGCAATTTCCAAGGGTTGTTATCCTTAATCCCTTTCTCCGTTTCTTTTTATTTTATTTATTTGTGTGTTTATTTTGTTTATTATTTCTTGCATGCTTGTGTGCTACTTGTCTATTTGTTTGCATTGTTAATTACTTGGTTGGTAGATGTTTATTTATTCTTGTGATGTATGAGAACTAATTCCAACAACCCCACATTCCATTTTCATTTTCAATGCAATTTAAATTGACTAACAATCAAATGTGGTCAATGCATCATAAAACCGAAATTAGGGTGAAGGAATTGAGTAATTAAGCAATGTATAACAAGAAATAGGATAAGTAACTCCTACCCCCCTAACTCGGAATCTCTAGTTAGGAAAGTGAGTTCTTAATTCAGTTTCTCCCAACTCAGTCGGGTGGTGCCTCCAATCTACAAACCCTATTCAAGCAGACCCTCCCACAACAATAACAACCGGTAGATGGTCACCATTAGTCTCTGTGCCACGACATCATACTTATCCTGTCCCGTTATGACACACGGACTCCAAACAGGGACGCCCGACGCATACAATGTTATTAGTCAATGATTAAATTATCCAATTTGTGTGTGTTTATATATATATATATACACACACACGCACCACGTATTTCACACATAATTGTTTTAATATTGGACCCACTTTTTATTTACGTAAATTTTTTAAGTTTAAAAATGAAAAATAAAAAGTATCAAAATGTATATTTTATTATATTTATATAAAAAGTTATAATTTTTAATTCAATGGTATAATTTGAGTATATTATATTTTCTGTTTTAAAAATTATATTTCATTTTTTATCTTTTAGTTGTAATTGTAATTAATAACTATTCAAAAAATTTTAATAAATTAGAAATTGATTTTTCTCATAAAAGTTTTTAAAATAATTAAAGTACTATTTATCTAATAACAATACAATATTACACATTGATATAGTTATAGTTTATTATAATCTTAATAAATGTTCTATTTTAACAATTATATACATGCACTTTTCTTTAATATGTTTAATGTTAATATTATTTTAAAAAAATTAAATTAAATTTTTTATAATCTTATTCGTAATAATAAACTTTATTATGTTTAAAAATAATATATAAAAATGTTAAAATTATTCTCTTAAAAAATTAATTTATTTAATTTTTAATGTCTATTTATATCAATTTAACTTTATTAAAAAATACCACTTTTACTAATATTTTTTTTTGTACTCTAATCCTATTCCAATACTATAAATTATATTCTAAACTTATGTGAATGCAATTTACTAACTATAATCCTATATTAACTCAATTTCATTCAGTATTTACTTAAGTAATTAAGCAATAATACATAAAATATCTAGAATATAACTCAAATATATACTCAAAATATAAGCGCATCAAACTCCCACCACTTAAACTCTGGCTCAAGCAAACAAGCATATCAAAATTATAAATCAAACATATTAAGGAATTTAACCAAGTACAACCATAATTACACATACTTAACTTAATTCTTATAAGTTAAAAAGTTTTAAAAAATGATGACATTTACCAAGTTTGAAGTACTTCTTAGGAATTAATGACAAATCCATAGAATGAAACTCATAGATCGTAGGCAAATTTGACTAGATTTTGAATGTTAAAGAACTCTTAACTCTAAAGACTGATAAGTACCTAATTTTTTTATTTTTATTATTATTTTTTTTTGTAGGTATAAGGATACCATTCTTAAGGAAGTGGTTCTCGTCTAATATAGATATAGAAGTTAAGATTTTTCAACAAGAATACCTCACTTAAATACCTTTGGATTATTCGTACTCATTTTCAAGCATTAGAGTAGATGAAACGCTTTTTAATTTTGAATTTATTTCTTGCTTCCTCCCTTAACTTTTGTTTGCTTTTTATGATTTTTATTCAGCATTCATGCATTTTAGCAATTTTTGTGCTTTATTAGTTTCTACCATAACTCATGAAATTAAAGGGAATTCTAATACTTAAAATCTCATGACTAAGACAAACTCTCCACAAAATAATATTCTATATACTTTTCATTTGCTCAAAAGAGAAGTACATATTAACTCTATATTAAAACTCTAATTCTTAACCTTAACCAAAAGCTTTAACACATAAGAATTAATTTAAGTCATGATTATACTATGAAAACTACAACTTTTTAGTTATTATATAAGAATTAAAATTTTGATAAGTGAAAAAATTTAATTGAGGGAAACTTGGAGTTAAAATCTAAAAAGAATTATATACTATCACACCTTTTTTTTTTTGAACAGATATACTATCACACCTTAATTCTAATACCTAAGTAGTTTCGTATTTTCTTTTTATCTCTGCATTATTACATTGTCTTTAGTTTGAGAGTCGTGTCTTGGGATCAATGACTATCTTTGGATTTTTGAGCTTCATTAAAATCTATCAAGTGGCCTTACCAAGGCCTTTCAATGTCTAGCATGGGCTTTTAAGCCTTAATGAGGTCTGTCAATGTTCTATATGGGCTCAAGCCATATCGAGATTCATCAATGCTAGTATTGACTCTTGGACCTTATCAAAGTCTAACAATTTTACTAGTTTATTATTAGTTAAGAATTTTCCTATTATGGCTATACATGCCCTTTAAGCGCAAATTATATCATGGACCTCTGTCCATATTGCAATATGAACCAGGGGTCTATCATACGTGTGAAAACTAACACGTTTTTTTTTAACGCTTGCCATTTTTTACGCAGTCTTGCTATTCTCTGCACCATCCTTCCCTCTCTTGTAACTCTGCCCCCTCATTCATCCTCTTTTACCGACGTTGCATCTTGTCGTCTCCACCATTAACGTTGCCGTTTCTATTTATTCTTCCTCTGCCTCCCTTGTTGCCCATCGCCCATGGCCTTGCTCAAAGCCTCTCGCTCTGCCTCTGCCCACCACCATTAGTGGTGGCTTCACCGACCTCCATCAGTTGCCTCCACCCATCTACCACCAGTGAAGGTGCCATTGTTGTTGATATGTCTTCATCTTCTTCTTCTACTATTGTCTTATATGTTATTGATTTTGATGATGGTTTTACTCTTGGTGTTGTTGTTAGTATCAACAGATTAGGCATTGATGGATTTTTGGGTTTTTGTACAGATTGGGCATTTACGATTTCTCGGTTTTTGTTTTTCAACAAGAATAATCGGTTTAATCTCAACAGATTTCTAATGTCGATTTCCAAGAGCTCGGCAGATCAAAACTCTAAGATTGGCTTGATGGTTAACTGATTTCTAATGCACTCTCACGAGTTGGGTTTTTTTTTCTTTCTTTTTTCATTTGGAACTGTATAGTCAAGTTGATTTGAATAGCATTTTTGGCTTTTGGATGCCTATTATTGTCTTTGTAAATGGATAGCGGTGATGAAGTGAGTTAGAGATGGTGTAATGAATTTTTTGTTTCTGAAGTTCTGGGTTCTGACTTTGTAGATGCACTTGATTAAATTTGGGGTTGGGGTCTTTTTTATTTTTTCATAAATTTGGGGTTTCTGTCAAAAAATTGGAGGTATGGTGACACCATGAATATGTAGGTGAAGGTCAATGAACTTCCAGGTGAAGATCAATGAATCTATACGTAAAAGTTAACGAATATGCAGTAGGCTCATTGATCTTCACCTGCATGTTCATTGATTTTTCAATAAATATAAAGGTGAAGGTTAATGAACATTTGAAAAAAAAAAGACATTTGACGAAAGAAAAAAAACACGCACCTGTTTTCTTTTTTTTTTTTTTTATCTCGCATGTGTAATGACCCTGATCCATGTTGCAATATGGACAGGGGTCCATGATATAACAATCCCCTTTAATCATGCTAAAAAAAATATCTGCACACCATTTTGATTTTAAAATCTTTGCAAATTTAAGATTCCCTTATGACCTCTTTTTATTCCATAATCAAACCAATAAGCAACAATAGCCTTTGCCTGGTCTAAGTAACACCAATTCTTTTAAACTATTTTTTTTTTGTATGTCCATGAAATGAATTGCATATTTATCTTTGTCACTTAAAAAAAGAAAAGATTCATTCACATTAGGGGTAAGTAAATAAAACCATAAAACTGACTGAATCGTCGATCAAAAATCAAAAACTAATCCGAAAAGGTTAACTAAAAAAGTAAGCTCGGTTTTGGTTTGATTTTTTAAAACCGCTTTAGTAAATCATATTTTTGTTTAGATTTCTAATTGTATAAAACAATAGTTAATCGACCTAATGAAATATATATTAAAAATATTCTAATTAGATGGTTAAATAGTCGTAAACTATAAAATAAATTTAATATTTAAAAAACGTGTTAAGAAAGACTACTAAGGGCGGATCTACTTGCTTCGAAAGTGTGTGTGTGTGTGTATATATATATATCAAAGTATATGTATATACACTTACTTTGATTAAGTCTAAGTAGAGGAGTGAGAATGGGAAAAGCTAATTATTGAGTCAGTTTCATATGCTAATTCCTTCTCATAAATTAATAATATTATATTATATTAATAAATTAATAATATAATATAATGATTATAATGATATTAATAAATAGAATCATTAACAAATATGAATTATTATTAAATATAATATTTTAATATAATTAAATAAATATAATTTATATATATATATATATATATGACATGAGAATGAATTAGCACATGAAACTGACTCAACAGTTAGCTTTTACCATTCTTTGTCATTGCCATCTGGCATGAGAGGGAATTAGCACATGAAACTGACTCAACGATTAGCTTTTACCATTCTCGCTCCTTTACTGAGACTTAATCAAAGTTGACTTCCTAAAGAGGGTATACCTTTCCTAGTTAAAATTAATGCTTATCACCTACTCTCAAGGGAAGAAAAGGATTATGGTTTACTAGTCTCTCGAAAGGGAAGGCTATCGCATTGGTATCCTACTAGATCATAAGATGAACCACCCACTTAAGGTAAGATTGTCTAAAGTGAAATGTTGATACATAATCCCTCATTCCTGCTGCTATTAAAGCACTTAGTAATGACACTACCTTACACTGAAGATTGATTACAATAAATGTAATAGAATACACACATATACACACATTTCTAAAGTTGGTGTCCATCTATGATGCATGCTACAATAGAGATTTCTAAATCTCTCTCAAGCATTTGCATAAGTCAATTGATATTTAATGAATTCATGACAAATGAGGATCTCACAAAACCAATCATTTAACAAATCAAATACCAATTTTAAGCATAAAGCACTTAAAATGATATTAATATCTCAGATGTTTCTCAACTAAAAGAGAAATTTATAGATTAATGTCACGACCCAATCCGGGGAGTCATGACCGGCGCTAGGGAACGGGAATTACTGTAAACCGGAACCCGTAGCAAGCCTTGAAAATAAAACTTACATAAAAAAGAAATCATAAAAATACCAAGTAATTAAAACTTTAATCGATGAAACGAAACCTCATATCTTATAATAAAATATATCAATACAAGATCTTTTAAACACAAGTCTCATTTATAAAAACAATATCAAGTACTACAACATTCAAATACTACTACTGCAGCTTCTAGAATATAAACAAAAGTTCACATAATCTAGCCGGGGTAGAAGAAGACCGGTGGAGAGGTCTAGTACTGAGGTCTGACGAAATAGAATGTCCTGAAAAAAATATTGAGGGGGTCAGACCTCATTGAGTGAATTATTAATATATATATACATGCACCCTAATGACACATGCATTCAAGTATCAGTACAATAATATATTTATTATTATATAATAAAATATACACGCAGTTCATACAGATGCTCAAAATCCACTTATATAATAAATAATACAAAAGAGGTTGGGTGGAGGATCGGTGCGGAACCCTAACATATTGCAACCTCGATCACAATAAATCACTAGCCAACAGGCTTTCTTAAATTCCAAGAATATTCCTCTTATCCAAATTGACAGTAAATTGGCCCCGAGACTCATAGTCCATCGAGCTACAGCAGTCTCACTATCGGCATGACTGGCCCCGAGACCTCAGGTTCATCGAGCTACAGCAGTCATACCACTCTTACACCACAATTTCAAATAACAATTTCCAAAATTAAATAATGAGAATACTCTGCCTAAATTCTACAGTACTGTTGCGCAACAGTCCTAGCGTAGCCCACTAAGCGGCACGTTCTACAACTATCCTCCAAATCATTTTTATAAATATTAAAATGATGAAATGCATAATTTAAACGTACTAGCATCCATTCATCAAAATATTAAGCAAATATATATATCAATTCAAATATAAGCATTTAATAAAATAATAAATAACATTTAATGAAAGTAAATATAGTTTAATTCTCATTTAAATATGGATGCTCGTAAATAATATTTTCTATGTGCAATGCATATATATAATGATAACTCAGTTTTGCACTCCTCTCAACAGACTCTTCTGGCCTGGTCCTGAAGGCCTCGATCTTGGTGCAACTAGATTTGAGCTAATCCGGATGAAAATCAACAAATCCAAGTGAAGATTAACAAAGATGGAAGGGAGAGGAAGGACTTCAGTCCAAAAATCATCCAAAAAAAAACCAGTCTGGTGAGCTTGCTACAATGACAGACCAAAGAACAAGAAGGAGAAGAAGAAGCTGCAACTGTGGGAAGGAAGAAGAATCTGCAGGCAGCTGGTTCGAGCAGAGCTAATGGTTCGGTCAGCTGGATGGTCCTTCACGTGAAAGGAAAGAAGAAAAAAAAAGAAATGGAGATGCAGGCTGGTGTTTCTCACGAAGGACAAGAAAAAAAAATAGAATGAAGACGCAGGGAAAGAGATACCCGTAGAAGAAGAAGAATAAGTGGGTTGTCAATTGACTAAAACTAACTTTAACACTAACATTTGGGACCACTTACCTTTCTTTAACAACTAAAACTAATAATAATAATAATAATAAGTAAAAAGTTGTCCACACATGAACTTATATATCTATGTATATATATATATTAACATGTGCATATATATATCATACATAGAACACATGTGAGTATATATATATATATATATATAATACATGAAATACATATACATATATATACACTAAGCAATATGTATAACTGCGTATTTAAATCAATTCTAAACTAATAAAATTTAATAAAATAAATGATGTTTGAAACAATAGTTAATACTAAATATTTAAATCAATTAAATAAATAAATAATAATTTCAAATTTAATAACTTTATTAACACTACCAATCTCGAATTTAAATATTAAAATTTAAAAATAAAATTCAGGTCATCACAAATTTATAATAAATTCATAATTTTTTTCTAATAATTTCAATCTAAAAAATTTCAAAAGCTTAAATAATTAATTAATTTAAAGATTTAAAAATTGAAGAAGATGAAAAGGAATTGTATAAAAAAAGAGGAAGGCTACGTTACCCCTCAATCCATTATATTTTGCCTTTTTTCTCTGCAGTGTAATTTTTCTTTGCAATCGTACTTCTTGAACGTAATAATATTGCTAAATAATTACCT